>JYDV01000072.1:0-124099 GCA_001447645.1 Trichinella pseudospiralis | reverse complement strand
CTGACCTGAAAAGGCACACTTCCGTTTCTAACAAAAAAATAATGTTTCTAATAAAAAAATAGCTCTACAAATTATACAAACCGCTGAACTTGCTGCATAAACCATAAACATTTTGCAGTCAATCCTATATGACATTTAACAACTGGCAACCTCTGTACCACCTCCCAGAAAGGCAATATTGCTAAACAAAGGAGACAGGAGTAGCACAGCCAGCTAAAAGAGAGAAACCGTGAGAACACAGAATTTATAAATGAATCATCAAAACTGGGATTCAAAAAAACTGCAAAATACAAAAACCACTGAAAGCTTTGATGTTATGAATACATAAATTATACGAAAAGATAACTTTTACTAGGAAAATTCAAATTTTCTCATCTGACAAAAAGCAGATTCAAACACTTTTCTTGATTTTTCCTTACAGTCAATAGCAAACCTACAGTGTAACGCACTTATTGTTTGTTTTGGTGACCGTCAAAATGTAAAATTTATCGAAAAAAAAGAGTTACGACGTAAAACATATTGCAATCATGATTTTGTTTCTTCAAAAAATGTCATCTACGCTTAGAGGTAGATTTAAGAAATTTCTCATGAAATCAACGGCAGCATATTATCAGGAATTTACATATATTTATATTGCATAACATTCCTTGCATTAATGACCAACCATTTTTTTAATTCGTTGAACTTTTCTAGAAGCACCAGTAATCAGTAATACCAAGCATATAATTGCAGATCTGAACAGATTCCCCAGAAGTAAAAAGCATGAGCACATATGTTTGTCATGATAGATCAATTCATTTATTTTTGCCATGAATATTTCTTGCAATTACCAATGATCTGTCATCATCTTCATCCATTATTATCATGCATTGTTCAGAAATTTTCAAAACTTTCAAGGAAAACCTTTTTCTTCGAAAGTGGACAAAATGCAGATTAATCAATCGGAAACAATTTGCCGAGCTCAATGGAGAAAACCACGCGTTCCTAGCTGCCTGTTTCTCGAGCTAATTCTCATAAACTGACAACATCGCTATATATTAGCATAGGCAAATCGAACTTTGGAGGCCATTTATTGCACAACTGCTGCACTATTTTCGGTGAAACATTCAAAAATACAATAATTTATCAATATAAAGATATGGAAATTTTAAAAAATCCAAAACTTGAAAAAAATGTTTTCGCAACTTTTGGCAAAACAACCAAGTCTATACATCACGAAATTTCGAAAATTTCGAGAAAAACCTGTTTCTCCAAAAATTACTGGAATTTATTTATTTCGATTGAAAATCATTTCTAAACTGCAACAAACTTATCCGCATCGTCCTTGGCAGCATATTTCTTCAGATATAAGAAAACAAGTGAGAAGTAACATAGAATTTTAAGGAAGCCAAAATAAAATAAAATAAACCGTCATACTTTGAGAAATGTGCATAATAGCTTACTTTAATAATTTTTACAACAGAATCACCAAGATTTTTCGACAAAATAAAAAATTCATTACAATAACAATTGTGCCTGATATTCATATACGCCCTACAGAAACTATAAATATTGAAATTTTCGTTTCTAAATGTTTTGACTAATTAAGATATAAAACGATAAGCATTATCAAAAATTATCACATTGAAACGGATATTGCATGCAATATNTAAATGTCAGACACCCAAACTGGGAATTTTATCCAATTTCTCAAGAATTCATCGATTGCGGGCTATTGAAAATTTACATCCCTTCAAATGGAACACTGTTTCTTGTAATTATGATCGAATTATTTCAGAAAACGCCCAACTTTTTGAAAAGAATCAAATGAGGTCTACTGTACTTACCGGTGGACAATTCTAAATAATGAAAAAAATACCCAGCATGAGCAGATTAATTTGACATAAATGTGCAATTTATTCAATTTTCTTGCATTTGCAATTACCGTTGACCCCCGGCTAGCACGTTTTCTACTCCTTATGCAAAGCGGGATTTCATCATTCTTAAACAGGGAAATTAATTTAAACCAGCTATGCATTTGGTATCAATGAAAATCTTAATGAGGAAACAGATGTTAATGGGAACCCCATTCCATGAAATGTCTGCTATGTAAAGCAGAAACGTCTCAAAGTTCGGTTGAAAGAGAATCAGTGATGGGCAACTTCCCAATGCACTAAGATAGGCAATACGGCAAAATTAGAGGCCCTTTACTTCCCAACTACTGGGCAGTTTGGTGTGAAACTTTCAAAAACACAATAATTTACTTATATAAAGATACGGCAATCAAAAAAGTCCAAATTTTGGAAAAAACGTTTTTCGACATGTTTCGCAAAACGAGCAAGTTAAACAAGCAAACGAAATGTCGAGAAAAACTTTCTTCTTCAAAAGTGGACATAATAGGCATCAGTCGACGCGGAACAATTTGCCAAGCACAATGGACCTATGCGCAGCGCTCCTTGTTGCCTCTTTCTGGAGATATTCTCAAAAAACTGACAACTTCGCTATGTATTAACATAAGAAACCGAACTTTGGAGGCCATTTATTCCACAACTACTGGATTGTTTTCGGTGAAACCGTACAAAACGCAATAATTAATCAATATAAAGATATAGCAATAAAAAACGTCTAAATTTTGAGGGCAAGATTTTCGCCATTTTTCGTATAACAACAAGCAATTCTATATATCACTAAATTTCGAAATTTTCGAGAAATGGTTTTAATCCAAAAATTACTGGAATTAATTTATATCGATCAGAAATTATCTCCGAAATACAACAAACTTATCCGCATCATTCCTGACAGCATATTTCTTCAGATATATGAAAAAAAGTGAGAAGTAGCATAGGATTTTAAGGAAACCAAAATAAAAAGAGATGATCCTTGATACTTTGGGTAATGTGCATAATAGCTTACTTTAATAAGTTTTACAACAGAATCACAAAGATTTTTCACCAAAATACAAAACTCATTACAATAACAATTGTGCCTGAATTTCATTTACGCCATACAGAAACTTAAAATATTAAAATTTTTGTTCCTCGATGTTTTGGTTAATTAAGATATAGAAAGATAAGCATTAACCAAAATTATCACAATGAAACGAATCTTGCATGCAGTATGCCGGTCTTTCTGCTCTATAAATGTCAAACACCCAAACCGGGAATTTTATCAAATTTCTCAAAAATTCATCGACCGCGGGCTATTGAAAATTTACATCCCTTTAAATGGAACACTATTTCTTGTAATTATGATCTAATTATTTTAGAAAAGTCCCAACTTTTAGTAAAGAATGGAATAAGGTTTACTGTACTTACCGGTGGATAACTCTAAAGAATGAAAAATAATACCCAACACGAGCAGTTTAATTTGACATAAATGGGCAATTTATTTCATTTCCTTCCATTTTCAATTCTCTTTGACCCCCGGCTAATACGTTTGCCACTTTTTATGCAAAGCACCATTTCATCATTGTTAAATAGCGAAATTAAATTAAGCTAACCACAGCTTTGGTATCAGTGAGAAGGTTAATGAGTAGTAAAGATGGTAATGGGGACCCCATTCCATGAGATGTCTGCTATGTAACAAAGAAAAGACTCAAAGTGCGGTTGAAAGAGAGTTGCTGACCGGCAACTTCCTAATGTATTAACATAAGCAATGCCAATTTTGGGGCCATTTGTTCCCCAACTACAGGGCAGTTTGATATGAAACTCTGCAAAATACTATAATTTCTCAATATAAAAGTATAGCAATCAAAAAAAGTCCAAATTGTGAAAAAAAGTTTTCGCCATTTTTCGCCAAACAAGCAAGTCTATGCATCACGAAATTTTGAAATTTTCGAAAAAAATTATTTTCATCAACATGGATGTAATGGGATTAATCGATTTGGAACAAAGTCCGAAATACAACGAGAGTATCCCTCCCTGCCTTCCGTAGTTGCATATTTCTCGAGAGATGTTGAAAAAACTGAAAAGCTTCATGTGTGTTAACATAGGCGATGCCAACTTTAAAGGCAATTTATTCCACAACTTCTGGGCAGCCTGGGATCCAACTTTCCAAAACACAATAGTTTATCAATGTAAAGATATAGCAATCAAGAAAAGTCCAACTTTTGAAAACAACTTTTTCGCTATTTTTCGCAAAAACAGCCATGTCTCTATAGACCACGAAATTTCAAAATTTTCGAGAAAAATTTTTTTCTACAAAAATTACTGGAATTAATTTACATCCATCAGAAATTATTACCGAACTGCAGAATACATATCCGCAGCGATCCTGATTGCATGTTTCTTCAGATATAAGAAAAAAAGTGAAAAGAATGATAGGATTTTGATGGTGAAGAAATATGAAAGAATTAAAGAAAACATTGCACTTATTATGTATGAAAATTCAATTTATGCTCTTTTATAAAGAGAGATTTTGTTTTTTCCGCAAAAAATTTGCGCTTATTTGAATAGAAATTGCGCCTGATTTTCCTTTATGCTTTACAGCACTTTCAAAAGAAAATCTTACGTCATGCAATTTTTTGATTTATTACGTTTCAGAGATAAGAATTATTAAAATTTATATAATTGAAACGCAATTATCATGCTGTATGACAATTAAATACTTCCCAAAATGTCAAACTTCCAAAGCTGCAATTCTGTCAAAATTCTCAAAAAATCATCGATTGCGGAATATTGAAAATTTTCATACTTATAATTTTTGCAACATTGATTGCGCTAATTACCAAAGCATTTCTTAATTTCTCGTTATTTTTGAGAAGCATGGAATTAGTTTGAATGAACTTGCACGTGGATATCTCGTTAATTTTGAATAAATATTTAGCATGATGCCCTTAATTTGTTTTATGTTGTGATTTTATGTAATTTCATTGCATTTTTATTTAATTTTCACTGAAATCTATTACATTTTACGCTCATTATGCAAAGCTGTATTCACCAGTAGATACAAAGCGATATTGAATTTGAGGAAACACAATTGATTTGGTATCAATCAAAAGCTAAATAAATTATAAAGCCAACGGTGTGGGCTACATATATCAAGATCGGCTTGATTTCTAACAAAGCAAAAGCATGCAATTAACACGTTATGATAAGCAGGTTTTAATGAGTATTTAACTGCAATAAGTAGGATTATTCAATGGAACTGATCGTATAAAAAGATAATTTAGTAGAAATGTAATGCATTGTACGTCTAATATATTTTATGTGCAGAAATTGGAAGTTCCAGATTATGTTGAAAGAGAGTTATAGATGAGCAACTTTCCAAAAGAATTTAGATCAGCAATGTACCAACTTCAGATGCTATTTATTCCGCAACTACTGGTAAATTTGCGATGAAACTCTCCAAAACACTATCATTTATCAATATGAAAGTTTGACAATCAAAAAAATGTCCAAATTTTGAAGAAAGGTTTTTCGCCGATTTTCGCAAAACAGCAAAGTCCTAGCAGTAGCCCACAAAATTACGACATTTTCGGAAAACCTTTTTTTCTCCAAAAATTACTGAAATTCATTCATGTCATTCAGAAATTATTTGTGAAAACTTATCCGCACCGTTCTTAATAGCGTATTTCTTGAGATAATATACAAACAAAAGTGAAACCAAAAATACGATTTTAGCGGTGAAGAACAAAAAAGAAATAAGGCAAAACATTTCTGTAGGTATGCATAAAAAATTGTTTTATTAACTTTTATTAGGATACTGTCTGGGTTTGTCGTAAAAAAGAAGAACCTATTTTAATAGTCATTGCGCCTGATTTTCCTTTATGCCTTACAGCATCTTTCAAAATTGAAATCTCTCTACACGCAATGTTTTCATTGATTACGATTCAGAGATAGATATTATTCATAATTGTCAGGTCGAAATGCAATTATCATGCAACAAGGCAGTTTCTGTTTTCTAGGAATGCCAAATTCTGAAACCGGCAGTTTTTTGAAATTTCTCACAAAATTATCGATTGCGGAATATTGAAAATTTACATCGTAATTACTAATTACGTACGTATTTTACGTAATTACGTAAAATTTACTTACGTATTGTTTAAACTTGATTAATCTTGAAGACGGCAGTGTATGCGTGCTGATCAGCTCTCATCAGGATCACCTCTGTGAATTGCCCAAAACCAGCTGAAGTTAAACCTGAGCAACGCGCAGTTTCTCCTGCAGTCAAGTCTATGCATGATGTTTTCCAGGTCGGAATTTAGACGATTTTTCTCAAAACAGTAAGTCGCTCTTGGGATCTGCATTGATCTAAAAGCCAGCGAAATTCTGGCCGAACCCTTCGTGCAATCGATGTGGTTTACCGTTGCTGATATGAAGGGCGATTACCTTGACACCTTGGTGATGCCTCTTTACTCATGTACATCCCTCAATCGAAACGACTCTTTCTGACTTTGGCGCGCAGCTTCAGCTGCAATCTCAGATGTAAGAATACTGAGAGGTGAATCACACCGACAATTGGTACGAATGGGCAGAACTACTGCAGAAAATCCCCAGCCCAGCGATCTAAGGGAACGTGGCACCTACCGCAGCACGCAGTTTATCAAGGGAATGAAGGCAGAGCGGAGTTTGATGGGGCTGATCAGCGCAGTTGGGCTTATCTCTATAGCAAGCCTTACAGTCCAGACTGAACTTACATGTTATCTGTTTAGAATCCTGTTGCAATTCTACCGGTCCATATTGAAAAGATGTTTCATCAAATCAGGGTTGGAAATCGACAGAGGATCACGATGCGTGTTGTTTCCCGTTGAGAAGAAATGACTGAGAAGATGAAGATGTATCGAGTGACTTACATGTGCTTCAGGTTAACACTCTTCGGTTAATCAGTTCTGTTACGACCTTGTCTACGGGTTTGCACCGCTGTGTGCGAGATTATTCGACTGAGTTTTGCAAATACGAGCTTGTTTGTGAACGCAAAACTGAGTTTGATGGCCTGAGACATATGCAGTCCACTTTTGATAAAGCGGCGAGAGTTGTCAGCAAAATAAGCTTCTGATTGCTAAATTCTGATTCATTTTTGCAATTTTTGCAGCGCAATTCACTATACACATCAATAAACCTGAAGATCAGTTGGAATTAATTTTCTGCACACGCTAGATTATTAGATACATGTACATTTCATTTCAAGAATACCTTGTTGTGGTTTAAACTAAAAATAAATTCTGCACAATCTCATATAATCTGTTTCATTCAAGAAACAGACTTGAAACATCTAAAAAAATGTAGTTAAACAAAGCATGTTTAATTGATAAATGCAACATTGTGTGGAATTGCACATTTAATTATCATCTGTTGAGAAATGCATTCGTAGATTGCTCGTTATTTACTAATTTACCGTTTTGCCTCCGGTCCTCTAGTATAACCTAAGTAAACAAGCATAGTTATAGAAGTGTAGTGAACAATTTTATTAAATGACGAACAGTGCTACGTTTATATTGACATTGAGAATTGTACACAAATCGAATGTAAATTGTAGACATATTGTATTGGTATGCACATGACTTGATTGAAATCACATGAATATCTGTTAAAGTTAAGTCATTAAAACAAATGGAACATTTAATTTACATATTTTTATTTCAAATTGGGCAATGTAAAATATATCACGTGACAAGTTTCCTGATAAAAAAAAATAAAAAGAAATTAAATAGGCATTGTTTTAATAAAAATCTCGTTGAAAATGAAAAATTCTAACGCAGCATAAAATTTCACAAAATAAAGATAGAGACAAGTAGTTTTCATTTATCGTCTGTTGAAAAAATAATTTGAAATGAGATGCTTAATCAACAGTAAAACCGCCTTTGAAGTTATCACTCTGATTTGAAAAATGTTCGAAAACAAGAAGACTTTGATTATGTGAACAAACAAGTGCGTTACAGCTTTTACCTTTACTTTCCAGGTTCCAAAATTTCTAACTTTCCACTTATATGAATTAAAAAAAATGATCTCATAAAATGTTATTGGTATGTCGAATATCATTCATTCATTTCAGATGTCAGATGAAAAATCTTTTGTTTCAATTCATAGCAGTTAAAAATAAAAACCATGAGAGATGGAAAAAGTGGAAGTGGAAAAAAGAGCACTACCAAGTTTGCTAAGAAAAAACAACTGAATCGCAAATACGTAAAACTTCATACCTGACAGGATGCACGTTGATAGGAAGCAGACGTGGGGTAGTAAAAATTTTCCAACCGATGCTTGTGGTTTGACGCATTTTCTGCCTACCGTTTGCAACGTATCTGTTGAAGCAAAGCACCAAAAATGAGCAAATACCCAGCGCCGTAGCGAAAGCGTTCTTCATTAGCAAATACTTAGAAGATAGTTTCCTGCTTATAATAAACATATAAAGAACTTCCTGATTTGAATGGCACAAAGTACTTTCATCAGAATGCCGCCGGCATAATCCACCATCAAATTAACATAAACTCAGTTTGATGACGTGTAAATGCACATAAGCTTACCTGAGGTGAAATAGGTCACTGAGCTAGCATGGCGCTTGAAGACTCGATATTATATTATGCAGCTAGATACTGAGTATGCTCTAAATCATCTGCAAAAATAAATTCATCAATTTTTGAGTCTTCAAATTTATAAGAATAAAAATGGATAAAAACCAAACTCACTTCAACTTGACCAAACGGTGAAGATTATAATTATATGATTTAAGCACAAATCAACCATCAGTGGAAGATCGTTGACTACGGCTAAATGAGCTTCCTAAAGCTTTGATTTTTCACATTCTTAGAAAATTTGGATCGGAATAAAAACCTAAACAAGAATAACCACGTTCCACAAAATCGGCGCACAAAATAGGGTTGCAATAAAAGTAACTGAGAATAGAAGAGTAAAATATGTTTCTATTTTCAGTGTTGCAATTGTTACAAAATTAGAGAGAATTTAACTGCTAAATCATTCTGCACCAAGAAACAATCATGTGCTGTGCATTAAATTAAAAAAAAAGAATTCTAAAACTGTTATGTTATTGAAGTGGATTTACAGTTTATAATATGACGATTTGATACTATCAGATTTTCATCGTTATACAGTTCATATTTCCCACATAAAGCGCATTAATCAACACCCGCAATTTGCTAGTTTTTATCTGGGTTAAAAATAAAGTTCAGTGTGAGGTAAGACATAATTTAAAAGATAATTTATAGGAAATTTAATGCGTTGAATGATGTAATGAATAATAAACTGTGCAAACTTTAGTTGTCAGACATAAGGATGGATATTTCTGGAAATGTCACATCACAGTAAAGTGAAATTGCGAACGTGAAATTAGATACGCCTAAATCAAACATGATAAAGCTGGTTAGCCAAGCAGAAATAAATACCGCAATGTACAATCGATGTCCGTAGACCTGATGCATGGACGATCAATGTTTTGCAACGCAATACCAAGTAGAGTAGCGTAAATGTAGATACAGACAATATCTATCTATCTATCTATCTATCTATCTATGCAAAACAATCCGAGCATGATGCATCTTGAACAAACACATTCTCAGTGTTAATTTACTTGAATTAATATTGTTCAGGTTTTGACAATGATCTGCCCAGAAATTGCGTGCAAGAAATGGATACGCGTCCAGCAATTATCTGCAGTTGTAAAAGAGAACGTTTAAAATGATTTAATATTGACTGAAAGACCTTAAGAACTAACAGTTGGATTTGCTTTAAAAAAGCGAACAGATTTACAAACAGAATTAGTAGTCAACATTCTGTTCATTTGCCGGCCAGTTGGTGAACTATTATACCACGGTGTGTAATATTGAATATCATAACAACAAAGATGTCCAGTAAGTAAAACTATATTGCATAATGAACGGAACGCATTAAAAAAAAATATGAATAAAAATATTCAGATATCGAAGCAGAATTGCGAGCTAGAAATGCGCAAATGGCAAAAGCGGTACGAGAAGGTAACGCAACGGCCGTAGCTAATATTTACGCTGAAGATTGTCATTTCATGCCCCACTCTATGCAACCAACTGTAGGACGCAAAGGTATCATGCATATATATATATATATATATATATATATATATATATATATATATATATATATACAATTAACGACATAGTTTATCAACTTAATTTTAATTAAACTCATCTTTCTTGTTTAGCCGTTGAAGCTTATATGAAACAAGATTTCAACGAAGGTGTTAAAATGGCAACCGTGCAGAGCGACGAAGTGCATGCCATGGGTGATTTTGCATTTCAGCGTGGCACGTATAAATTGGATGGCAGCCGCGGTCCTGAAACCGGAGCGTAAGAGTCTAATTCAAAGTCCATTTTGATAACAACTCTGCATCAGAGAATTATTTTTAAAGATATGTTTACATCTGGAAAAAAATAGATGCTGAGTGGTACATCTACATCGATTGCTTCAACGTGATTCAACAAGCAAGCGGTTGAAGATTAACAAAAAAAAAAGAAAAGAAAACAAAGTATTTCGCAGAGCAATAGAATAAATGAATATTTCTTCTGTCCTGTGTAGAGTTAGACATTAGTTTCAGTTTTACTTTTAGTTATAGTGCAATTTATTATTTTCTATCATTTCCAAATTAACGTCAAGAACAAAATTCTTTTCCAGATGACTACTGCTGTCATATGTAATTTTACTTCGTTGTTCACATGTGCGGTGATTATCTGTTGATCAGAACAATTATACAAATAATTTAGCAAGAAATGATCGTTCATCAACATTATTAAATAAATATTTTTACACATGATGACATATTTGATAATGCACTGAACTGAAACTGTAAAAATAAATTTTTGCATACATTCTGTTGTCAATAATCTCTTCATTTGTAATTTAGTAGCAAATTTCGAGTACTTCAATCGCGTTGTTTTGCCAAAAGTTTTGAATGTTTTACATTTGCAATAGAAATAACTGTTTTAATTATATCAATAAATTTCTCTAGCAGTTAAGCCATGCAAATCGGAGCATACTGATAAGCTTTGCATTGTTGATCATTTCTTTAATTTGACAGGATAATTTCTTCTTCCAGACCATTAACCAAAAACAAAGATAACTGAAGCCAGTTCTCATGATACAAAAGAAAAAGTAACTGTAATCCAATGCAACTGCACATCGTATTTCGAAAGATATTTAAATTAAAAAAAAACAGCAAACTCTTAACATGCGCATACATTTAAATAGTATGCTTTTCTTTTTACAATTTCAATCATTATAAAACATCAATGAATTAAAATTGAAATTTTTTCCTTCTTAATTTCATTTTAAAATTATTTTTCTCATACAAAGAATTAATTGTATTGATACTATTTGAAAGCAGTACAGAAAATTTGTGCAAACATCCACTTCTGCTATTGTTCGTGCACTTGCAGTGGTTCGGTAATTTCGATTGCTGCACTGAAAACGAATACACAAATCTAGAAAGCTATATATATCCATATTGATGAGAAACAATATTTTCTGCTCTGCATATATCCGCACTATGCAAAAAAAACACTAGTTTTACAAATGCATTCATTTATTTATTGATTGGATTTTCAAAATATTCAAAATTTTAATTCTGAATAAATACAACTGCAGAGTGAATGAATACTGAAATTGTAAAGCGTTCACAACAAAATTCGTTTGTGCAATTGCGAGCAGCAGCAAATGAACGTATAAATGAGAAAATTTGAGCAGATCCGGTCGGTTGAGCAGGTCCTGGGGTAAAGATTGCAAGATGATCGTTAAAAATTAAGTTTGGACAAAAAATGATTATGCCAGTGGTCAAGCCGCTTGCCCATTGCACACGTTTGTTTCGCTTTTATTTCACCAATCAACTGATGATTATTAGAGCGTTTCAAAAATTGACCGTATTGTCATGGAATTGTTACCGCTTCTGTCGCTCATCTGCGTATCAATGCCATATGCAGTTTGGAATTCACATTCTGTGATGTTTCCTTTTTAATTTTTTCTCAACAATCCTACTACAACAGTTGAAGATGTCGAGGTCGAAATGTTCAAATTGAATATGGGACATCTGTACTGAGTAAAGCATGTCATAAACAGGTCAATGGAAATGGTCCTTTGAACACGACGCATTTCCCTTTCTAGCAGACCGCATGTGTGGGTGGTCTGCTAGCCTTAGGGGGTTGGAAAAATTAGACCAAACAGTTACAATTAGTCAGTTAAACAACTGGGCCAACTGTGTAGAGAACTGTACCTGTGAGGAGCATCCTCGTCAACTGCTGCCATTCAGATAGCTTTGTATATTGTAATAATTTTTGCTTATTTTGTTGGATGATTTTGCATTTTGTCACTTTCTTGCTATGAAATAAGCCTCAGCCAAAGTAAACCAGTCGACGAAGAATATTAAATTGCGCAAAAGTGTGATGAGTGCTTGGGCGGTTCTGCGCGTCTGCAACTGGGACAACAGACCGTCTAAGCCCACTGGGCACGTTTAATGGCAATCGGTTTGTGATCCGAAGGCAGGAAAAACATTTGGCGTTCTTTGACGGCAACTACAAAGATACCAACCACATACACACACACACACACACACACATACAGTTTAAGTTTTCCACTCAGAAAGTTTGCCAATGAACTTTCTCAACTCCTATATCTCATTGCCCATCTTTCTGCTCACATTCTGTTCCACTGCTTTACATTGCTTCGATGGCAACTGGGTTCCATTTGACAAGCTAGAATTTCAACACCTATTCGGCAAGGTCAATCTCACTCAGGGTAAATAAAATATTGAAAACATTTTTTTCAATGTAAAAATCAAAAATATGCGTAGCTGTGAATTAAAAAAAAGAAAAAAACTAAATAATGTATATTATTCTGCTTTAAGTACCTTCTTATGATTTCACCGCATTAAATACTGTCGACCGCAACTCGTCCAATCTATTGAGCTTTTCTTTTCATGGACAAGTGCACCAATTTGAAATCATTCCCGTAAAAGAGGCGTTGTTTGACCATGCTTTCTACTACTACAACAGACATCATCTACCGCCAGAGAAGGAATGGCATCGCATTGCCTCTTGCTTATACACGGGCAAAGATGTGACCTCTGAACACAATCGAATAGCTTTGGCTGGATGCGGAAAGCGTAAGGTTAGTAGAATATTTTAAAATAGCAATGTAGAATCATTTTTCATCTTTTTCATTTTATCAATTGTACATTTTACAATCAGCTCTGTAGTACTGTTGCATGAATGAAATCAGCAAAGGAAAAACTATTGCAGTGACAGTAGAAGTTATGCGCCTATCTCAGTCTACACAATCAACATTGTATTAATACACTTGAAAAAAAGAGTTTTCATATTAATGCAAAGCTTTAAACTTAAGTTTGCTTAAGTTGAAATATACTTTGTTGTTGTTGTTGTTGTTGTTGTTGTTGTTGAAATTCCATACGGAGCAATTTCATTCGTACATTTCGATTCCACTGTTCACATGCTTGGATTGACTTTGCTTAAAGAACTAAATTTTTCTTTTCGCAAAACATATTCTAAAAAAAGCTGAATATTCTGTTACCTATTGTTCAAGTGTGTGAGTAATCGTAAGATCGTGAGAAGTAAATATAATCGTAAGAAGTTGATCAAATTTATTGCTAAATTTGAAAGCAAATCTGTAAAGGTAATAACTTAATGCAAGTGTAAACATTCTGAAGAAAACTATCATTCTGCTTATATCTTTTACCTCTACTCATTACAAAAATTAGTTATACAGCCACCGCTTATAATTCTAATGCCCATACAAACAAGAAATATCCTTTTTAATATTCAATTGACAGATAAATCTTTGCTGATAGCATATTCTTTTGCATTGAAAAGCTAATCACATTTAATATGAGAAGTTCAATTAAAAAACAAAACCAAAACAACTAACAACACTCATATTAACGCACACGGAAGTGCAACGTTGCTTCAAGAAATTATTCATTGTCATTTTGACAACCCCTTTGATTTTATAAGATATAATTTCATAAAAACAACGAAGCAAATGCTTTCATAATGGAAGATTATTAATTATTACAGCGTGGCATTGCCAGCTTTGAGGATGGAACTTATTTGCTCATTCAACCTGTGCCACCGAATGCTCGAACAAAAATGCAAAATGTCACTTCCAAATGGAACGCTGATGATACTTTGCATGTCTTGCACAAACGATCCACTGACTATGACAGAACAAAAGCAACGTGCATGCATGATTTCACTGGTAAGAAAGACGCGTTGAATTTATGAATGCATAAGTTAAAGAAATTTAAAATGTAAAACAAGAAAAAGTGTAAAAAAGCTTATCAGTAAACAACATCAAAAATAGTTAATTTTTCAAATTTTCAATATGAACCTTTCTTGTTCAAATATTGTGTAATAACAATGCCACCCAGACAAGTGTAATTATTAATGTGGTTTAAGCATAAAAAAATGGTTTATTTCTTCAATTGAGGTGCCCTGATTTCTTCTTGCAAAAATCACATAACAAAGTATGAACTTATTTGTCATTTCGCTTTAAAATAAAAAATGCCATAGTTTACAAGGGCAATATTTTTTCAATTGCGCTTCCTGGGTCATATGAAAATTTCAGAGTTGAAATTCAAAGATGAACCAGCATCGGATGAAAAACACCATGAAACTGCAGCTGCGCTCAAAGGTCCCCTGACCGTAGAGTTGGCACTTTTCGTTGACGCAAAAATTTACAAGCAATTTCGAAATATCTACGGAAATGATATGGCCAATACAGAGCTGTTAAATTTTGTTCTAGCAACAATCAATAACGTGAGTGAAAGCATTTTCTTTTCAACTGGGATCAAAAAATGCTCCTTTGATTCAAATTTCAAAATGCATACACCTGTTGCAGATCAACGCGTTGTTTCAACATCCATCTCTGCACCCGTCAATTTACTTCAAAATAAAAAAATTTCACGTATTCAAAAACACTCCGGTAAATATAATTTGAATAAATAAATATATTTATGTGGTGTGTCACTTTGAACAAATACAGCTTGGTGGTATGTAGCTGTACAGCTCTTATTTAAATAAATGTTTCTTGTTTTCTTGTACTTTATGATTAGATTACAACGCCATTTTTGTAGCCTGAATTAGCTGACACAGTGCATGGAAATGGAGAGGCAACTCTACTGCTGAATGCATTTTGCCAATATCAAAATTCAATCAATCCCGCCTCTGACACTGATCCAAGACACTGGGATCATGCACTGCTTTTCTCAGGGTAAACTTGATTCAACTATTCAAAAATAAATTACTGCACCAATGCAATAAATATAACTAACTAACTCATTTTGCAGATACGATCTGTACAGTGGCAGTGTGAAAGCTGTTGCGGGTAAATCAATTTACATATAATAAATAATAAGTAGACTGAATAACAAAAGACAAAAGAAATTTGCAGGCTTTGCACCAGTAGGTGGCATGTGCAGTCCATTGAAAAGTTGCACAATTAATGAAGGCGCTGACTTCGGTTGCTCTTTTGTTATTGCCCATGAAATCGGTCACAAGTAATTATTAATGATCCTTATTAGAGTTATGATCATTATCAATTATTTGAACATACTTTCACATCATTTTAATTTTGTTCAATACAGCCTGGGTATGATTCACGATGGTGACAATGAATGCAACGCTAACTGCTGTCTGATGTCCCCGTTCGTCGGAGAGGGAAAGACTTCCTGGTCAAAGTGCAGCGTGAATGAGCTGCATCGCTTTCTCAAAAAGCTCAGGCACGTAATTAATTCAACAACTGCCACAACTAATGATGGTCAAAATATTATTTTTTTAAAATTAAATTTCAGTTCCAAAGATACAGTGAAGAATTGCCTGTTGGACAACGATATCACACCAGAAGTGCTTTCGATTAACAAAAAACCATACGCTGGTCAAATGTACAACGTTGACCAACAATGCAAAAAGGCACATGGCAATGGTTGGATACATCAACTTCAGCCAAAGCAGTCATTGTCGGACATTTGTCGCATGATTTGGTGTAGTGCAGGCGAAGGGATCATTCGCAACACACATCCAGCTTTGGAAGGAACTTACTGTGGACCGAAGAAAGTAAAATAATAATATTTCACAATAAAGTTTCAGTTATTTGCATCGTATTACAGTGGTGTTTTCATGGAAAATGCCAATCTTGGCTTGGCAGTGACCATCCGCCATATCCTGTCAACGGTCAGTGGAGTATGTGGAGAACGAATGTAGAAGATGAATGCACAGAATGCGTTATCGGTGATCAGGTGCGTTTACGACTCGCTCAACGTCTGTGCAATCGACCACAGTATGCAATGCAATGGTGTTTTTTTTTGATAAATAGTTTAATTAATGAAATGATAATTTTGCCGACAACTGCAGACCAAATAATGGAGGACGAAATTGCCCGGGTGCAGAATATCGAGCCGTAATTTGTACAGAAACGGTAGTAATTTTTAAACTGGCATTTTCCCCCGTAAACGTGTATTATTTTCAGAAATGCTCCGGACTTAAAGTGAACGAATTCGCCACAAAAAAGTGCTCAGAATGGAAAGCGAATTTTCCAACAATTCTATCCGGTGTCGGTTTGCAACGTCAGCATTTTGAAATGTAGAATAGATGTTTTATTTTTTGTTTTAAAAAATGTTTCTTTTCAATTTCAGACAATGAACAATCGTGCAAGATCTGGTGTCACGTTCAAAGCAGTGACTATGCTCATTCGGTTGGCAATTTTCCAGACGGTACACCGTGCACAAACGGTGGTCACTGTGTACGAGGAAAATGCATGGTGAGAAATTAACATATTTAAATTAAAAAAAATCGTAACACAACTATTCTTTTAAAAATCTTTTTGTTTCATCTTTGAAGCATTTTTTGTGCAAAGACAAAGCAACCCTTGTTGAAGACGAATCCAGCTGCCCAGAAAAAGATATTATCATCAACACGACACCACGACTCAGTAATAATAGTAATAATAATAATAATAATAATAATAATAATAATAATAATAGCAAGTCTAAGTCACATCAGTGTTTTTACTACTTTTATCTGAAACATTTTCTCATTATCTGTAGAAAAAATAGTGAAAGCACAAGCAGAATCGACACCAGCTAATTATTGGAGTCAGTGGACTTCTTGGGGTCTGTGCAACAAGTTGTCAACAACAAGGCGAAGATTTCGCAAATGCAAACCCAACCATCAGTGTAAAAGCAAATTTCAAAAACAAGAAACATCCTGCTAATTGTTTCCCTTTCTACTCATCGTTATCCATTCTTAAATCATTTTTGAATATGCTTGTTAAAAAAAACCAATGTTAACCGTTGAAATGTTTTTCACTATCTCACAACAATAGAAACACTGTATATTCTTTTACAGTTGAATAAAACAAAACCTCTCAACAAAATTTCTGTGCACAAATCTTGTGAATGAAAATGAAAAGAAAAAGATTCATCTCGTGGAAAATGTAATAATTTGTGAAAATTGCATTTGGCACTTCAGTTCAGTTCAATTTCATTGAACAAATTATTCATCTAAAATACCACCGTTCAAGAAAAAATTAAAGCCAACAACAGACGTTCAAATGATTTAGCATAATTTTTGCTTGGTCTTTTCAAAATTTTTATAACAATTGAGAAAGAAAAGAATTCCACTGAACATCAATGTGACGCAAAACTTTGCATGAGTGAAGAATGCACGCACTGCTAGTGGAAAAGAGGGAGAAGCTAATTTCGTACACAACCGCCACATTTCTAATAGCCAATAAATTCTCAACCGCATGAATAGACAGACAAATGGAATTGATATAGATAAATTTGAACGAATATCCAGCCACCCTCCTCCACATAGGGGAGTAATAAAATAAACGAATTGAAGAAAGAGTCGTAAAATTACAAAATAGCATGATAAAGCAAGCTGATGAACAAAATGACAAAACTTGCTTACCTGTCAAAAGCTGTGTGTGAAGCTGAATTGCACAAGTTGTGTAAAACGACAGATCCAATAATAGCAATTAGTTTATGATGACGTAATTTTCGATGTTCGACTTGTTAAAATTTTCAGTTGTGAAATGTATATTTCATTTATTCATCATTCTTGGATTTCATTCAAATTTTCAAATTCGTCGTTCATGCAAAAATCATGCATCCGTCAAGCGGAAACGACTACAGCAAGCGTTGCTGCACTTTGAACGCTTCCGTAGCAATATGACGTCACGTAATAGTGCTAATTTTCCAACAAAGCGTGCACCACTGAACAATGTCTATAACAATGAAATAATAACTGATCATTCTCATTGCGTTATCATTAATCAGTATACTGCAATCAAGAATTCCTTTCAATTGTTATTTAATAAATTCAAAAAAAGTAAAATACACAAAGCAGAAAGAAGCAAGAAAATTTAAAAAATTATTTCAATATTAAACCTGACTCAAAAAAAGACTATATCTTATTGTATAAGAAGAAAAGATTTCAGTTTTATTACTTTACTGATACTACTATTTGTTTGTTTAATTCAGTTGACAAAGAAAGCATTTTATAAATGAAAATATGTTTCAATTTAAATTGACATCAAGCAAATTACATTGCGTCACGTCGAGCTATGAACAATGCCAATCAAAAGGTGACTAAATCATCATAAAGTCTATTTGCGCATTTGTCGTTGTTTAAATTACGTCAGCAACCGGTGCAACAAAAATTTCACATACAAAGAAATAAGATAAGAAATGAAAAATTCGAAATCAATCAATAA
Organism: Trichinella pseudospiralis; assembly: GCA_001447645.1. Classification (NCBI taxonomy): domain Eukaryota; kingdom Metazoa; phylum Nematoda; class Enoplea; order Trichinellida; family Trichinellidae; genus Trichinella; species Trichinella pseudospiralis. Next base: position 105,416 of record JYDV01000072.1, on the reverse strand, counting down.
TTAAAGTTGCTTGTTCGTCGATTTGATTCGAATTAAGCTGTTGAAAGTTTGCATTGAACAAATCAAATAAAACACTTACCATGAGCAGACGGTGTATGGTGACAAAATCTGTTTAATTGGAAATTTGCACACCTCGAACAAAAAAATCAATCGCCTAGCTTGCTTTTATTTTATTAATTCTTGCCGTGGTCGTTCTTCCGTATTTGAAGCCACTAGCTTGATAACAGCCATTGCCGGTTTCACCGGAGGGATTTTCTGATTTCGTCATCTCGTCAGTGCCGATCACGCACGCAACAGCAGCTCAATTGAATTACACAACTATTACAACCTAAAATGTAAACGTTGATCATTCCAACTAATTATTGACCGTAGTAATTTAAACTGCAGTCAACAAGTAAATAAACACACACCTATTATTATCATTATTGTTCTAGTCTGCGCTGCTTTTTTCTAAAAATTTTTTCAAACAAATTAAGTATGAATAAATTAAGTGTAAAAATTTCAATTTACGCCAAAAGCATGCAATATTTTTTAAAGCATTATTGAATAAAAAAATAAAAACAATAAAAATAAAATAAAAAAAGATAATAATAATGAGAATAACAATAATTATGAACACGTTTTGCTCGAATTATTCGCTGTTGAAGAAAAAGAAAATTTACCGTATAATAAAAAATTAATGATTTTCAGGTACAGAAATCAGCAAGATTAGTGACAGCTGGCCTGAAAGTGAAGCGCCGGCCAATCGTGTTCAACCATCAGCACAGGAAGATTCAGTTGGCGCTGGCAGCAATAGAATTAACATTAGCTGCTGCTTTGAGCAGCAATTTGAGCAGAAGAGCGCAATAAGCAGCGTCGTTGTTGGAAGAGTTCAAAGAAGAAAGAGAGAACGGCAACGCTTAATTTCAACTCGGGCCGATCAAACAAGCCTGTGTGACACAAAACGAACAAAATCGCCTTTAGGTCGGTGGTTCGGCAAAGGCTGGCTGGCAAACAGAGGAAACTGAGACTGCTTGTTCTGATATGCTGATGATGATCGATCAGTCAGTTAGTTGATCAGTTGAATGAATGAATGAATGAATGAATGAATGAATTGATGAGAAGAAGAAGAAGAAGAAATTCTTTTCACTTTTCAAATGATCTAAATTTTCAAGAAGAACAAGAAAATAACAACAAGCGACAAACCGAAGATCTATAGCGTCAAGTAAAAGCTAAAAGATAACATCAATAAGAACAAAAATTACAAAGAGTTGAAAGCTTTTTTCAAAATTTAAAAAACAACAACAAAACAAAATGCTGCATCAAAATTGCACAGTGTTGTCGTTGTTGTCACTGTGTTGTTGTTGTCGGTGGTGGTGGTGGTGCTTGTCGTCGTGGATATTGTTGCTTGTGTGCAACGGACCAAATCCAAGTGAATCTAGTCAACCGCCGTTCAGCCCGTTGGATCAACCGCGTCAAAGCGCCAGCTCTAGACTTGAAGATGATGAACATGCGAGTGAAAAATACAACGGCGACCAGCAAACCCTCTCACCGATTGTTCGCCTGCACGACGGCAGTCCAGTTCGTGGTCGATTGACATACAGTGCAGCTGGTAAGATGGTGACGGAATTTCTGGGCATACCGTTCGCTGAACCGCCCACAGGCAGGCAACGCTTTCGACCACCGATCGCCAAAAAGCCTTGGACTGAGGTGTTCGAAGCGACACGCCAACCGCGTTCGTGTCCGCAGAGCAGGGATAATTATTTTCAAAATTTTGCCGGCGCCGAAATGTGGAATGCCAACACACCGCTCGACGAAGACTGTCTGCATTTGAACGTCTGGGTGGCCGGACATCAGATCAACCAGAGACCACGACTGCTTCCGGTGATGGTTTGGGTATTTGGAGGCGGTTTCTGGTCAGGCACGGCGTCGTTGGACGTTTACGATGGAAAAATCCTCAGCAGCGAAGAGGATGTGGTGGTCGTGTCGATGAACTACCGGGTCTCGTTGTTCGGCTTTCTGTACTTGGGCTTGGCCGACGCGCCGGGCAACGTTGGCCTGCTTGATCAGCTGGAAGCTTTGAAATGGGTCCACCGGAATATCGCCGCCTTTGGAGGTGATCCTTCAGATGTGACACTTTTCGGCGAAAGTGCTGGCGCTGCAAGTGTCAGCTTGCATCTGTTGTCGCCGCTCAGCAGACCTTATTACAAACGAGCAATACTGCAGAGTGGAGCTGCCACCGCACCCTGGGCTCTGGAAAGTGCAGACGTGCTCATCGAACGTGCTTTACTATTGTCCGAGGCTTGCCAGTGCAACGTGACCATCCGTGATCGCAATCCGGACCTGCTGGCTTTAATCCGATGCTTGCAACAAGCGCCAGTGTCTCAACTGTTGCAAAACGAATGGGTAACGTACGAATTTTTGGATTTTCCCTGGACACCGGTTGTTGATCACCATTTCCTGACCGAACAGCCGAAAGCGTTGCTTGAATCTGGTCAGTTCAAGAAGTGTGAATTGTTGTTGGGCAGTAACCACGACGAAAGCATCTATTTCATCGTGTACTACGTGGACAAGATTTTCAAACGTGACGAAGTGTTCACTAAACAAGAATTCTTGGTCGACGATCGTCTGTTTGAACAAGCAGTTTATGCACTGCTTCCGCAGAAGTATCGGAAAAATCCAATAGTGCATCGCGCTATTTTGTTCGAATATACCGACTTCGACGGCCCAGCAACTGCTCACCGACGCCAACAAGCTTTGGACAAAATGTTCGGCGATTACCATTTCACGTGCGGTGTCAATGAATTTGCACGTCGATTTCGAGACCACGGATCACCAGTTTACAGCTACTATTTCACTCAACGTTCCAGTGAACAACAGTGGCCAGAGTGGATGGGCGTGTTGCATGGGTACGAGATTAATTACGTTTTCGGTGAACCTCTCAATGTGAAACAGTTTGCTTACACTGAAGCTGAAAAAGACTTGGCTCGACGCTTCATGCGCTATTGGGCAAACTTTGCCCGTACAGGGTAATTATAATATTTTTTCCTTAAAATCTCTTTAACACGTCATATTCACTTTGCTATAATTCAAATTTTTAAAATGTTAATTGTTGTAATAATTATGAAATAGATATCTAATTCATTCTAATAATGATCACCACAATTATGATGAAGGTGTACATAGCTAGCTAGCTAACTCAAAATTGCATGGAAACATTAATTGCAATGAAGCGTGTTAATTAATTTCGTCGCTTGACGCATTTTCATCCGCAACTTGGAACGTAAATCGAAACCTCCACTGCTTCGTTTCATCAGCTTTTGCATTGCATAGAAATGCACTTCACTGCACCCAATTACAATCGATAAAGGAATTTAATTTTCTTTTTTTAAAATTAAAACAGCTTTCATGTCTTTCATTGTGGTTGCTTTGTTGTGCTCTTCATTGCAGCTATTTTATTTATTTATTCATCATTTCATCACTCTTTTTTTAAAAATAATTCATTACAAGAAGATAAAAATGTACAGTTGGACAATTAAACAATAAATATTTATCACGCTTGCTTGGATATAGTCTAGGCTAGTGTTCAAGTATTCGTCCACTTCTCAACTATTGCTAACTCACTATGCATGCATGCATGCATGCAACAATAATAAATCTCTTTGCCATTTTTTCCAGACTCACAGATTGTGCAATCAACTGAAAATTAATTTAAAATAATTGACGCCAAATTTCCGCACGGTGCAGCAAGCCAGGCATGCTGTTTCCCATTCCAGCAAATCAACGAACGGCAAATTCATTTTTCCGTTGCTGATTCTGACGCTCAGGCAATTACGCTTTATTGAAAAATATAACTGAACTTTCACTAACCACTAAATCCTCTTCACCAAAAAAAAAAAAAAAGAAGAACGAAAGAAAAATACATCCCCACTAACTTATGAAAATATGCTTTTCACACATGCTTAATTTGTCGATTATTTGTTGTTGACGCTAATCAAAAAAACAACAACAGCAGCAGCAAGAAAATTTCCCCATTTGATAAAATTGTCAAAAATTTTCAAATTATTCGGCCGTTGTTAATCAATGTGGTGAATGTTAATCAGTGTGATGGAAGAAAAACAACAAATTTCTGAAATAATTGTTGTTTAAAGCACGGTGTAAAAAAGGAAATAACCTCGCAAATAACAGGCTTAAAAAATCAATGCAATCGTTGTACAAGATGAGATTTTAAAGTGAAATAAAAAATTGATTTTCCACCACAGCCAACCGACCCTCAGGCATGCACAGCTTGCAGCTATTGTGAAACAGCTGCGTGAGATTCCCAATCTAGTGATGCTGGCAAGCAGTGTAGTAGTTAGCAGCAGTAGTAGTAGCAGTAGCAGTAGCAGTAGTAGCTTCAGTTAGATGAACAAACGGAAACAAACACATTCACATCTATGTCACAAAGTCTAGTCAAAGATTCTGTCAGACGTCGGCTGAAATTGAAACCATTGATGCGAACGTTCTTCACCTGGATTCTTGAACGTCGACAACAACAGGCTATATCTATCGATCAAAGCTGTCAAATAAAACATTCATTTGACCACACAATTTTTCTTCAAATTCTCTAAATCTATTCTTATTTCCAATCCTGCTCCTGCTCACGCTCATGCTCCTCTTCGTCCTCTTCTTCATAATTCTCTATTAACTCTCTCCCTCACAATTACACTCTTCTCGCTTTGGCTTTTTCTTCACTTCATAATTATTATTAAATTCTGTTCTTATTCCATTTTTCAAATTCTTCAAAAAGCAAACAATACAATTTTCATACATACGTATGAATCAGATGAAAATCAACAAATTAATACCATACATTAACAGCATTTACCGTAACAAATTCTTCTTTTGACAACTTCTTCTGTCTGTTTCACCGTCCAATATTATTTCAATTAATGCTAACATTGTACACAAACAGTCATTTTTAATGTCGCATTACAATGCAAATTTGGTCAAATTTGCTTCATCTATTTTCTTTTTCTTAGCAATCCAAATGTAAACCCGGATGGAACTTGGACACCAGAACTATGGCCAAAATATTCTCAAGATGAAATTTATTTAATTCTATCCGCTTCGACAAACGGTACCGGACATGGACCACGTAGAAGACAGTGCACTTTCTGGAGTCAGTACATCCCGAAGCTGTTCGCCGCCACGGGTAAGAAGAAGTTCAATTTCCCCTATCCCCTCTTGATTTCAATGAATCAAAGGATAAAATGTGGAAATATTTTTCAGCTAGCTTGAGTGATGTCGAGATGAAGTGGAAAATACAAATGATGAAATGGGAAGAGGAGTACATTGCCGAATGGAAACATCATTTCGAAATGTACAAAAAGATACAGCAGCACAGCTATATGGATACTTATTGTCGTAATTGAACAACAAGTAGTGATTGTGAAATTTCAAAGATGTCAGGAAAGAGAATCAAAACCGATCAAAATGATTATCATCATCAGATCCAGAGCTCATCAATGCAATGATCAAACCCAACCCGTGGATATTGCTTCGAAATAGAAGGAAACAAATAATGCAGCGTTCGTTCACTCATAAATTATAAATTACACACACACACACACACACACACACACACACACACACACACACATACCTATACATATACATATATGTATATATATATCCTCTTTGCTCAATCAATACCGGACAACTGCGTTAAACTCTTCTCAAGGATACGCAGCCTCAGGATGTGGGCTTTTAAAACACTGCTCTCTGATGCGGATGAGCATCATTTTGGAAAAAAATTAATTTCTTTGTTTGTTCGAAAATTCTGTTACACTGACTAATTCGACGTTTCCACTGCAGCGTTGCTATAAATTTTTAAAATAAAATTATAAAAATAAATGAACAGATAATCATCTTTTCAATACGCTCTAGTAAGATGCAAAATTTCAAAATATGGTAAAAAGACAAGATCCTGCAGTAAAGTTATCAAATTAAAATATGTAAAACAAAAACCTCAGATTTTTCATCCATGTCCAAATAAATCTGTTTCTTTAATAAAAGAATCAAATACAATAAAATTAAACATTTACAATAGTTGAAACAATTTTCAATTGTATACTGTACGATAATTTTGAAATAAAAATGAAAAAATCCCCTTGCCTGTTAAATGAAAATGAAATGTTAAAAGAAGACAGCAGGTATCAAAATCAACCGTAATCTTCTTCTTCTAAACTGATCGTACAAATAAAATGTTCTGAAAAAAGAAAAAATTGACCATATAAAAAACAAATGAACGCTTTATCAAAATGAACATCCACAACTTAAATAACAATTGTTGTATGAAACGTATACAGTAATTTAATATGCAATATGTGTACAATTGAAACAATAAAAAAAGCTTCCTTCGTAAGCATTATATCAAATCTTTATTTAGCATAAACAAGAACGTCAACTGACCATGATCTTGGCACAGACGAACGAACAAATTTCAAAAAGTTAGTGATATTACTTTTATATTATAAAAAAAGTCAGATATACATAAATAGCTGGAAAAACTGATGAGAAAGGAAGAAAATAACGCAGACCAAAAAGCCGAAAAACAGACAAAAAAAAGATAAACAGATAATCTGCATAAATAATAATAATAATAATAATAATAATAATAATAATAATAATAATAATAATAATAATAATAATAATAATGGGAAAATAATAAGGAAAACCAGAAAAACAGAGACAGAAAAAGAGAGGGAGAGAGACAAGGAGATTGGGATGGGGTGGGGTAGAGGGGTGCAAAAATATGTATACAGAAAACAAAAACAGTGTATTCATATTCGTCCACGCCTTTTCTATATATGTGTTCATTCGCCTTTGATGCCATTACGTCTGTCCTGCAATTGTTGGAATGGATTGCCATCGCCATGTTGACGCACACCGTTCAATTTCTTCTTATTCTACATACAGGAAACATTTGCAAAACACAAAAACATTAATATAATAATCCTCAAGATGTATTTAAAAAAATATTAATTTACTTTTTTCTTTTTCAACAGCATTTCGTCCTCTTCTTCATCTTCATTAAACTCTTTCAACAAACGCCGTTTTCTGGCTTCATCGGCAAGACTACGATCCACTGAATTCATTTCACCAGTCCAACTTTTCACTAAAAATTACATTTTCATAATAATAAATTCACTGGAAGAATCAATAATTTATGCAACGAAAATTAAATAACCTGAAGGTCCCAAAGCGCAGCCAGTGTAACTTTTCAAATGTTTCAGCAAATCTGCATGATCTATAAAACGGTGCAAAAAAAACAATGTCAAAATAAATTTAACATAATTTATTTCATTTCAATAATAATTCTTATTAAAAATATTAAATGAAATACAAAACAAAATAAGAAAATTAAATGAAAACGTACTATCGCTAATGCTACTGCTACTGTTCGACTGCTCTTGCTTAATGAGGGAGTTGCATCGGCTCGATGATGATGATGATGATGCTGATACATCCCTAGAAGAAATCGACAAATCAAAAAAAAACTACTCAAAATGCAATTAAATTAACAACATACCGACTAGTAAAAAACCGTTTTGGTTTTTCAGCATGTTGTTTTGAATGCTCTTCCTCTGTTTTCACAGGAAAGATATCATCACTATCATAATGAAGTTTACCAGCGCATAAATTCGACGATTCAGCACCATTCACGCTGTTAATTTTCTTTCTTTAACAAAAAACAATTAAAAAAGAAAAATAATTAAAATGGATAAATAATAATAATAATAATATACTCTGCATGAACATCCTCTTTGCATTGGGCGTTATTAGATAAGAATGGGACTTTCCGAACACTGTGATCAAAAAAGCGATTCACAGATTTAGATGATGAACTAAACGAAGCAGGTACAACATCCGGGGATGAGTCTGTGCGACTGCCTCTAGGCACAGTTCCAAAACTTTCTTCTTCTTCCTCTTGCTCCTCTTCGTCATCATCATCATCATCATCACCATCATTAGCATTATCTTCTTCGCCCTCAAATTCTTCTTCTTCTACAACTACTACTTCGTCTTCGTCTTCATCATCATCATCTTCTTCTTCTTCTTCTTCTTCTTCATCTTCCTCTTCTCTTTCTTCAAATTCGTTAGTTGAATCTTTAGATGGAGTAGCTGTTTCAGATTGCTAAAATATAAATAACAGCATAGAAAGCAATTTCATAAAAGTGTTCACAATTGTAAATAGTTTAATTTGACAAAAGTACCCCTGTAGACGAAATTGAGTATGTCTTCTCATCCATACTAGGCGAAGATAAAATTTCCGTTTCGTCAAATTCCAAATTGGAAATAGCATTTTCTTGAACCGATCTAAAATTAGAAAAAAATTTAAAAGAAATTTATACATACATACATACATACATACATACATACATACATACATACATACATACATATATATATATATGTATGTTGAAGGAAAATAAATTTTTAAAAAAAAAGCATAAATTTACTTCGGTGGATCAGCAGTTTCATCAGATGTGTTGTCATCTTCGTATGGAACCAAACTTTTTACAAATTCGGTTTGGCTATTTTTCGAAAGTGACACTTTTTCCACTTTACTGCGGCCATCTTCATCTTGCCTCTTCAGTTTGCTGTTGTTCAATGCGGAACCATTTGTAACAACAACTTTGTGCTTCAAGTTGATTTGCAACGGTTTAACGTTGTTCTCCACTGTTATTGGTCTCGGTTTGAATACTGGAACAATAAATTGAATATGAGACAAAAAAAAAATCACTACATCCTCTCTCCTCTTCATTGACTTACGACAAATTTTATTCTGCTTCGTCGTCGCAGATACTGGTGGCTGGACCTTTGGAAAAAAGAAAATCAAAAATCCCAATTATTACTGTTCACAATAATTGTATATTTCAAATCACCACTCACAGGGTGAATGTCGAGCTTCGCTTGAGGCTTGACAGTAGCCGTTGGCGTAGTAACGCGCACGTAGAATAATACATAAGCGGATGCTTTCAGTGCACTCTCATTCGATACAGGACAAACACGTGAATCATCCATCAAATGCCATTGTCCAAGAGGATTGCAAACAAACGCATAATAGTGACCCGAGTTTGTTGAGCGGCCGTTGTGAATCACTACTCCATAAAGTCTGTAATTAACAGGAGGCCCCTAAAACAATAATAATCTTTATGATTAATAATATCAACAACAACAACACTTGTTAGTTACCTGCTTTTCCGTCATAAATGGTCGTAAATTCATACGATCCGAGTAGCCAATATGACGGTCAATTTTGCCAAAATGGTCAAAACGCTTCAAATGGATTGTGAGCACATTTGGGGCAGAATGAATTGTCAATATTTTCCTCGCCGATACCCGTCTCTTACACCTAAATGAAACTTGTTAATATCGACAATTTTTTTTGCATTTGTTCATTAAAAATTCATACCGTGGACAATTGTACGCATCATCATTTGACAATGTTTCCATCTTTGTATAATGCGCCATGGCATGCTCGATAGTATTCCACTGCTTGATTTCCAAACTCAAATCCAAAAACGGATCATAAATTACCGACACGTATTGACAATTGTTGCAAACAACTAAAAAAAAATATAATATAATTATTTTAAAGCAAATAAATGAAACGAAATGACTGAATTTCACATACTCTGACTACGATGAAAACCACCAAATATGCGGCTAATAACCGATGTTTCCTGGGTAAAAATATCCAGGCTGCAAGAAAAAAAATAATAAAATTTATAAAGCAAGCAAACAGGCAAACAAAAATAAATAAATATATACCTTCTGCCACGATATGGAAATAAAGCCGCATTTTGCATGGCATCAACAAAGTAGCGAAGAAATTCGTGCGCATCTTCTTGACGACCATGTGAATGCGATTTCATAACGCCTTAATGAAAAAAACACAAAACAATAAAATTCAGTTGAATGTCGACAGAATTCAATTTACATCGAATGTGCTGTGCAATGTGTGTTGGAGAAATTGCACCACTGTTGGATTTGACTGCCGCAAAAACACGCTTCACATGACTGCGCAAAGCACAGATAGCACAAAATCCATTAGTACCCGGACCTGAAATCAATGAACAATTTGTCAAATGATTAAACGATTAATTTTAACTCATTTCTTCTCCTCTAAATACTTGATCAAAATACTATACTCACACAACTGTCGGCTATGCTCGCCAGAAGTTAAATAATTAACCATGGGCGGTGTATTTGTTAACACTTGAAGAACACTGTTCATGAAACATGTATTTCCAAGATTTTGCAGACCGACACCTGAAAAATCATGCAGACGATGATTTAAAAAAACTAGTGTAAAACAAAAAAAAAGAAAAGAAAAACTAAAATTCACCTGTAGATAACTGATTTTCTGCATTCCAAGTAAGCTTCAACTTATGCAACGGATACAAATCAAACTGAGGAACTGGCAACCCATCGCAGGTATGCGACGACAAAGAAACTGAAGCTGAATAATCAAATAAATTCATTAAAAAATGCAAATTCTCAAAACCAAAAGCGGGACAATAAATAATAAATGGAATAAAAATAAATAAATAAATAATTAATTAATTACTGGTAGGACTGTTTTCCGAATCGGTTCCGTTACAGTCTTCTGCTTTTGCCAACATCGTACTTTTATTCAAACAAATGTATTTTGAAGAGTACAATTCCGATTGATGGTTAAAGGGCTTTTTCGCAGGCACAAACTAAAGTTTATAAAACACAAGTTTAAATTCAAATTCAGCTACCAAAAAATAACGCAAGCAAGCACTGCAGATTTATTTCAACACCTAATCTTAGAATGAAAAAGTATTAATTTTATCCGAAAAAAATACAATTTACAGTTTATAAGATTAGTGACTTTTCGCAGAAAATTTCTCAGAAGCACATTTCAACTGTACATAAAAACAAAACATAAATTCACACGTTCAGTTTACCAAACAGAAAGCCGAACAGTTTCTTCAAACTATGATACCAAAAGAAAACAAAAATAAAGAATTTTCCAACATATTCTGCACTGAAATATAAGTATGATAAAGAAAATTTCACAAACAATAATAACTAAAAAAAATAGGCGCCAACAAGAGAATAACTACTGAGGTATGTATAACTTAAATTTATGTTCGACAATAAAAAAATAAGTTAAATGTTAGATAATTACTTTTTAAATATACAATACCAACAATAACAAAAAACGAAAAAACCTATTAAAGACAAATGAGTCGAGCAGCTTTAGATGTTTTAAATGGGATACATTTTTCGTTTGCTCAGAATTTGGTATTCAGTAATGCAATCAGACTGTAGTTAAAAGTGAAACACAGGTATAAAATAAAAAATACTCAACAAAAAATATTTCACATATAAGTAACATAAAATAAAATTATCCTGATGCACAAAAATAAAACCAATTCATGAAAAATGAAAAAAAAGCTAATTCTAAAAATCAAATTAAAATCAATGTAACTACTTTTACAAAGTTGAAAATCAATAAAAAGCTTAAAATTCTTCCCACTTATAACTACGAAACTAAAAAACAAAAAAAAACAGATAAAAATATCATTAGTAAAAATCTGAAAAAAAAATTAATCAGAAAAAGAATGCCCGCTTATGTAAAAAAAATTCTATATAAAAATCATAACAAACTATCATATTTACAAAATTCTGGGAAATTAAAAACTCTTTTAAAAAATTATTCCCACTGAAAATTTAAAAACTAAAGTTTCGATGTTATTTTCAAAAGTAAAACGTAAAGCTAAAGGTAAAAGGCGCTGATACGCATGTGTAAAAATGTACACTTAATTCAAATTAAGTTTAATATTTTAATAAGTATTTAAACGTACTAAACATACTTGACCATCAATATCACAGTAATATAAAATTAATCGATCAAATCAAATTGATCTACTGATTAAGCATGTCTGAACAACTGACTGAAGTAGAAGTTTTTGCAACAGAATATTTAAAATAGCAATGCATATTAGCAAAAATACAAGATTATGACATTTCAAATTCAAGATTGAATTTCAAACGTTCAAATAACTAAACAACTGAGTGCTACAAAATATTGACAAATAAACCACATATTACATCTACAGTATAGAAAAAAAACAGGTAACCGTATTTAAATAAAATAGAAAAAAACAATACAGACTTCGTAAGGCGGGAAAGAACAAAAACAGTATTCGTGGCATGAAAAAGAAACAAAATGAAGCTATGTCCATTGTTCCGAAAAGGCATGCAATTTCTTAAATTTTATACATTAAAACTAATTTTTCAAAAAATGACAAATTAGTCCAAGGACAAAAAAAATAAGGACAAAAGGACATACTGTTCGCTGTTGTTATATACACTCGTTGTTATTGTAAAAATCATCCAGAAAATATTTGCTTAAAAGAATAAGCTCATCAGAGTGACTTGATGAGAAGGCAAGTTAACAAACAAAGTTAATTCAGATAAACCAAAATCAATAAAAAAAAGAGCAAGATTCAGTGAATTGGAACTGTACAGCGTCACTAGAAACGGATCGATAATGTATATGAATGAACTGGTGCAAATAAAAAACAAATCAACTGAATAAAAACAGAAACGCAGACAAGCAAATTACAGGCAATAAATAGAATTGGCAATTTGCCAACTTTAAAAAATTTTTGCAATAAATATGAATAAAGTTGAAAAATATAAATTGAAATTAAAAATTGAAAAAAAACATAAAATTCAAAACATATTATGAAACGACACAGATGTTTTTTTAATTAAAAAATACAATCTCATCGACGATTAAAAATTCAACATAAAAATTAGTTGAAAGAATAAATTATACAGATGTATGCCTAGATTCGAAGACAATAAAAAATGATTTCGGAAAAAATTTGTTAGCCAAAAATTGCTAGAAAAACACTACTGACCAATGTAAGCTGAATGTTGAAAAAATATTCATCAACATAATGATGAAATTGCAAAACAGTTTAAGAAGAACTGAGACTTCATCAAAAACTGAAACAAGATAACATAGCATTTCAGCGTACCTGCAGTGTTGTGTTTAAAATTATTTGAATGTCGTTACAAAGTTTCTTGTCAATACCGCTTTGCACCGCACTCTTGCCAAGAAGGCTTTCTTTGATACGCTGATCAAGGGACATTCTTCGCTAGCAGCGGCATAGTTCGCTTCGCCACGTTAGCACGAAGTCACAAATAAACTTTAATGCTAAACTGCCCACTGATACACGATGTTGTGTTAATTGATGTTTGTCCGTTCAACTCAATATATTTAATATATACTATATATACTATATCTAATATAATAAGTATATACTTTTTGCACGTAAAAATTATGCAACAGCTGATAACAGATGTATTGTCAGAGACTTCAAATATCAGGCCGCAAGTCGCAAAATTTTTTTACAGTAAGACGAACACCTATCAATTAAATACATAAGTACAAAGAAATTCTTCAGTTAAAATATGTCTGTTTGAAAATATAAATTTCAAAAACAGTTAATTTATTCACCAATATAAATTATAAAATGTTTGTTTTTTTCATTTTAAATAACTAACTATTTTTTCTCTTAATATTTCAATCGCAAATTGTCATTCATGAACTAGTGCCTTTACGCGAGTGCGAATCTTTTTATCTTGCTATTCTTTATAAACTATTTTAAAACTATTACTATTTTGACACATGATAAATTTTAAAGATGTTCAATTAATAAATTCAACATCAATCGGTCATCATAGCTGCAGCTCTGCTATTCATGCATTCAAACATTCATAATTGTATGATTTGATTTTTTCGGAATGTTTCTGTCCGTATGCCATATAATAAATACTAATTTTCATTATTACTCACAAATAATTACATTGCCCTATTTTTTTCTACAGTAAGAAATGGTTTACTGTAGGATTTGCAAGTATGTTTTTTTAATTTGCATAATTTATACTAAACCACATTCTAATATAAACAAAAAATTGTTATCAATATGAAAATCAGTATCGTTGGTTAAAAATATAATTGCGTTTTTATCGCTTGTTATTATTTTCTGAATGTTTATCAAAACTTGGCTTAAATCAAAAATGCTTTTCAAAATAAAAGCACTACCTTATGACTGCTTTTAGCACAAGATTTGCAATTCACATCTGACTCCTTTTGACGAACTGACGTTGAACACATGCCCGTTAAAATGAGCATTTGTTCCTTCAAAGTGGATGTAAAAGCAGCGTATTGGAGCAAGCAAGCAAGCACTTGACTTGTTTCCCGACTATCTCTTTCCTATGCGCATGTGCTCTCTCCATGAACGCAGTTAACTTTTCTTTTTTTTTTTTTTGAATACATGGCCAACGCAGAGATCACGTTTTTTTGCCAATAACTGGGTAAAAAAGGAAGACTTAAAAACTTGATTGGTGAATAATGATGATGAAGCACCGCACTATAAAAATAATAAATGAATAAAAAAAATCCAAGCGTTTCCTCGCTTGAATATCATAAAACTTTACAACCTTTACAAAAAGCAACAACTCTGAAAAACTATTAAGTAATGAGATAAAACGGCAGCTGCATTGCTTTCTGAAATTACAAGAACAACTGGCACAGAGAACGACGAACAAAAAATAAAACTGTACACACGAAACATTCACACAAAAAAATAAATTGAATAATAAAACAGTACACACATCGAATAAGATAAGGTAACTGGTGAGCACAAGGCAGTTGTCATAAATGAACAAAGTGCCTCATTTCTGCTTGCAAAGTAGATGGAGGGAGGTCAGCTTTTTATAACCGGGCGCAAGATACTTTTCTTCTTTCTTTTTTTTGTTCATTTTAATTACAAAAAGCTATACTTCTGGATATAAGTCAAGATTTAAATAAGAGGTCGGCACAAATCCATCCGATTCTGATGTCGTGTTGTTCACTTTTCGAATTTTGGTCCACCCGTCGCCGGTATCAATTTCCAAAACAAGCAGCTGCTCATTTTCATGCACCGATGTTGTGCCTTCAGTAGTACCTGTACGATGCAGCATTGTAAACAAATTGCAATTATTAATGACGGTTTCAAGGGCAATTTAAAATTACACAATTTCACGTCACAAATTGCACACATACACAAAACTCTTACTTACCATCAAAGTCGTACAAAGCCACAGCTTTTCCGAGAATGATCACACTATCCATATCCTGATTGTAATACGTGTTATTGTTGGCTGATTCGCAACTGTCTGAATCGACGTGCGGTATACTACCTTCTGAAGTCACATTGGTGAACCTAAAAAGCAAAATAAAAAAGCATTAATGACCACCGGCCAACAACAATAACAAAATAAAATCACTCACGAATTTATATCTTGACTAGAACTATTCCGCTGACTGATGTCAGAATTGTGCGACAACGAATCATCGCTGACACTGCTCCTCTTGAGAGGCCTTACCGATGGCACCACCGGCATACCGACAGCAGCATTAATTGGCACGTTGAGTCGAGAACTGGCTTCACTGAGAAGACCTTTTAACCTGTGAAGTTCTTCCATGGCCAAATTAATTTCACTGTCACATCTAGATAATTCAACTTCAACAGATGCCAAATTACCATACTGAGGTTTCTCCGTGTATAGTGTAATCATTTTCAACAAACCCTGCCTAAAATGATTCGTTTTTGCTATTGTTCCTCTACAGTTCAGATAATGTGGACGATAAATAAAATCTTCATACTTTTCAGAATGCTTTTTCTCTATCACTCTTTCACATTCGCGCAATTTCGCCTGAATACGTTTGCATTGTTGCGATGGTGGCAGTTCGTTGAAATCTTTCTTATCTTCAGACCACTATGAGAATTTTAAAATTATTTTCAAAAATTGTATTATAAAAAAGGAAACGCATTTTTTGAACAATGCAACAAAGTCAAACAAACTCAAAAACTCAAATAATAAATGTCTACATAATATTTTAAAAAAATCATTGTAAAACACAAATAAGCACAAAAATAAGCACGATGGACATAATTATTATAATTGCATGTCGCACGTTCCATGCCAACAAATGCAATAATTTTCAAACAAAACTTTACCAGTCGTATTATTAACATTTAAAAGTAAAAAATTACATCTTAATTATAATGCAAAAATAGACTTTCTTTGTTAAAATAAAAGAACAATGAATTTAAATTTTTAACTGATAAAAATTTACCTTGTGCCCAAAAAGTTTCCTCAAAGTGCCACCCTTCTTTCTTCCAGAATAAGCACGATTGAGCTGTTTAAAGTCAGGTTTAGGCATACCGTCTGCACTTTCGTCTGGTTCATGTCCATTGGCCAGATCATCTGCTGCGGCACCATTTGAGGTGGTCGTTTCCGGACCGAGATC
This sequence comes from Trichinella pseudospiralis, assembly GCA_001447645.1. NCBI lineage: Eukaryota > Metazoa > Nematoda > Enoplea > Trichinellida > Trichinellidae > Trichinella > Trichinella pseudospiralis. Next base: position 89,044 of record JYDV01000072.1, on the reverse strand, counting down.
CAAAAAGCCGAAATCTTCCGGGAGACCATAACCAGACCGATAACGTTCAATCACCAACTGAGAATCAGCCGCAGAGCTGATCTTGTCCACCTCTTTAAGCATGCCATCCAGACAGCGCAAAATAATTGGCACAGTCGATTTTTCAACCTCTACACAACTTTGGAAGAGATGTTGAATTTTTAAAATTCTATCCTCGTCCATTTCTCGCAACTTCTTTAAAAAAAAAAAAATATATATATATATATATATAATCGCATAATTAATATAAGATCAGCTTCATATAAATTAAGAATAATTACCTCAAGTACAGATGGCAACAGTTCCGTGTAGAATTGATGTTGACTTTCGTTAGTTTTACTCAACTCCAAAGCGTAAGTGCTTTTAGCATCATTTGCCTGTTGACTTTTGGATATTGAATTCAATTTCGCCTTGGCTACTTCAGCTCGGCTCAGCTGCAAATCAACTTCAGCCTTTTCATACTTCTTTCTAGCGGACACTGCTTCATCATGAGCTTTGGCATATTCTTTATAAGTCTGAGCAATAATTTTATAATTTACAATTTGAACAAATTCTCTCAACTGCAACAGTTATACTTTTTTCATCGCTTCCACTGAAGCTACCCGATTTTGCTCTAATTTGTCAATTTCCGCAAGATGCTAAAAAAATTACAATATAATCTTTGCTTTTCACACTGATATATATATATATATATTTGTAATATTAAGATGGTTCTTACAAAACAATACGTAAAAAAACTAATTAAAAGAATTAAAATTAGCAAAGAATATTCACATAAAATGCTATCAATGAATGCATGCATATCATTTGCACGTAAAACTATCATAAGCAACATATTAAAGATAATATTTGAAAAATAAATTAATATTAGTGCTTTTTTTTTCAGAAACTGTAAAAAAATTTTCTTTCAAATGGCAAACTGAGAGCAATATAATTTTATCACATTTGTTGTAGAGCAGTTACAACAATAACAGAATGTACCACTTGGACAAAGTAGCAATTGTACAAGTTTGTACATATAAAATTGAACAATAAAAACTGGCACATACTTTTTTCCTTTGCTCTTTGTACTCTTTGACTAATTTCCCAATTTCACCTATAATTCTTTCTTGCAAAGCGTCAGCCACCACTTCATGCTGACCCGCCATATCGCTGAGCTCGTTCAAAATTTCACTGAACGCATTCACATATGAATACCTTGAAAATATAATTGAACATATTTTCAATTGAAAATTTTTATTCTACTTCTATTCAAGCTTACATTTCATCGTTTTCTTTCTTTTTAATTTGATGTTTCTTTGCCAAACCACTGAACAGAAAAAGAAAATAATGTACGCAAAAATAATACAATAATACACATATGCAAAATAATAATAATAATATAACAAAACTCTTATATTAAAAAAAAAATAACAAATCTTCCTTAAAAAATGATTCAAATATCCCCCACTCAGCTTAATCATGATTCAGATTGTAATAGATTATTTGTTTTGATATCATTTTTTTCTAATCACCACTGCTGAGATCATATTTCCACAATCATTATCGCAAACTACACTGCACTGGAGAATATCTAAAACCACAATCCGAAACTGCTGCTATTATATTTCACTTTTCAATCTTGAGTGCAATTAATTAATTAATTTTTTGAAAGATGCTCGAAAAGTGAAATGAAATATAAATTTAAAAAAATGATAACAGCCGTACGTGTATGTTCATGTGTAATGAGAAACTGCTGGGCAACAGAAAAAGCTATGAATAAATTAAATGAATAAATAACGAATCGATGACAACAATTGCAATGTTTTAACTGTTTCATAAAATATGGGACAAACGGTTGTCAAAATGTCAATAATAATGATAATTAAAAAGCGAAGCTCGTCAACAACTGACAAAATGAACAGCTGCCTGCAAAATATGCAAAAAGATTGCATTTATCCTGCGCATCTTTCCTTTGGATTTGAAGTTGTAAATATCTTGCAAGCAGACAAAAACAAACAACAATGCTTCAATTTCTCAATGTCTGCAACAACAACAACAACAACTTCACGCAGTTGACGCAATTCAAAGTTGACACAAATATTATTTATTAATTATTGTAATATAGAATGTAAAAGAATGTGAAAAATTGTTGAATAGAAAGAAAGTTTTTTTCGCTTGCAAATTGGTCGGATTGAATTTTAATTTTCAAAATTTGCCCTGCTTGCTTGAAATTGGAAAAAAGTGATCGCAAAATGGCTTGCTTGTCAATTTTCTTGGCTCGTCAACGTTGTTGAAAATCAACGCTGACATAGACACACAAATCGATGTGCTGACCGCTTTTTCCATTATAATTAAGCCAATACACACGGCAGGAAAAATTCAATATCCATCCATCTTGACAGTTTTATATTCTGCCTGCAGAAAACGACCTGCAAATGTTGTCATCAAATGAAACCAAAAATGCTTCACCACCAACCAACCCTACTCTCTCTCTCTCTCTCTCTCTCTCTCTCTCTCTCTCTTCATCAGCAGAGCTTGGTTTAAAATGCTTCATTTTCAATCAGCCAAACAAGCAGGCCAGGCAATGGAGCTGAAGAGCTTGTTGAATTGTTTGCCCGTTGGAGACTTTTATCCATTTGTATATAGAAGAAATATCGAATCAAACTGGCGGTTGCAACAATGACAACAACGTCAAAAATGATGATTAACCGCTTGCATACATACACCAAGGCCAATGACTTCTTGCTTGAACAGCTTTGGCCAGCCAGCCAGCCAGCCGAATCGTTCTTGGCACGGCATGAAAAATAAGCAAAAAGAGGAAAGAAAAAAAAATGCACGATGACTAACTGCCACTACTACTGTAGTGAAAATGATTCAAGCAGCTCATCCTACTGTTGCCGTACACAAGATTAAATATTTGCTCAACAAGTCAACGCACAGGTCACAATTTCAACTGGCTAGTGCGTCTTATTCTCTACGAAAAAAGCCTACGCTTGCTTGTTAGCACCAACCAACATCAACATCAGCATCATCATCGTTATTATTCATCAATCGATGTTGCAATAAACATCGATGATGACTCATCAGAGCAAAAAAAATACCACCCACGTCACAAAAATTATAAATTCATACTGTTCTCAATCCAACATCTAACCTGAAAATCGTATTTTTTGTTTACATTCAAAAAATTATCATCGAAAAACTTTTTGTCCCCCAAACTTGCAAATGTCAGCGTTTGTGAAATTCCAGTTGCAAGCTGCGAATAAAATCGACACCCGCCAACTGGCTTGTAATACAACAGTAAACTGGATTTTTCAAACACTTTCATCGAGGAAAACACCAACATCTAGGCTTAATGAACAAACCGGTCGTTGATAGTCGACCTCACTCACATTTTTGGCCAAGGCACACAATAATTGATAACAAAAGCTAATTTTTCACTTTGCTCACCACAACAATAACAAAACTGACAAACAAAATTCTGTTGTCACATTATGATAAACTTTAAAAAACAAACAAACAACTTTTTTTAAAACAATATAAATCACACATACCGTAAACTTGATGCATATTGCAATTCCACTGAACATCGGTCCTTGATGAAAGCGGCATACCGTTCGAGAAATTCAATGCCTTTCAATGTATGAGCCGAAATACTGTTCGTCTGATCCTAAACATGCAATGAGTGTAAATTTGAAATATACTTCTTCTTTTTTCTTTTTGTTTCATAATATAAGCTTGAACAAATTAAATTTATCAACACTCGTCGAACAGTGGGGAAAAGTTTGTTACCATAACGTAAAAATCCAAATGATTTTGCACAAGAGGCCATTGATTTAAAGCACCTTTGGCTGCTTTAAACGGCTGCATGCAGATCAAGCTTAGCGTTGCCATTGAAAGAAAAATCAGCAGCCGTGAACAATTCAAGCAAACGGACACAAGGAAAAATGAGCGATTGGTCAGTGGCTATCCACTGCTGCCGGTCAAATAATGAAAGCCCTCCCACGCTGCTCCGAGCCAAGCTTCTTCCATACTGAGCTTTGATGCGCGTTCTCTTCTGCTGAAGGCTGAGCAAATGTTCTAATTTCGCAGCTTGTAAATAATAATTTCCTTCCAAGTGTTCAGTATTGTAAGCAGTGGAAGGTAAAAACGACGCCGGCTCGGGTCATTTTACGGACAAGTAGTGTCAATCGAGATGCACCAAGTGCGGTCACAGCTAGGTCAGTGATGTTGAAGCTTCTCCTTCGACTAAACAGCTTCCATCCGTTTAACGCTCTCAGCACAGACGAGCAGAAAGCCACTTCACACGCGCGTTCTCTTCCACTCAACATTTTACAGACTGGATTTCAAAAAGGTGTCGCCAATCTCAACTCAACATCCCAACTAGCTATTTCAATTGCTAATCGACATCATTTTTAATTATGTTTTTTTTTGAAAAAAATCAACAACGCGGCAACAGCATAACCACTTACCCAAAGTTCCTTTCCCCAGCTCATCACGTCAAAATTGTGAACATCGAACTGTATAAATTACAGATTATATTCGCATTGCACAACGATACTGAATAGAACGTTTTTTTCATAGTGTAAAATCGATGAAGCATGAGGGTACGGTTGACACTAAAATGATTGTCATGTTCAACGCTCTATTTTTCATCGACCAACCAATCGAAGTTTCAAACGTGCTAAAAGAGTGAAATTAAACTCAGTTTTAAATTTATTTATTTTGAAAATTATTCTCAGATTTTGCATTTAATCTTCATAAATCTACTATTCTCAAAATAAGGATGATTAAAATATGCTAAAAGTTACTGTCTTAAAATGAAAACGCAATTAGCTCAAATGTTGTCCATCGTTTAAAAACTTAGAAACCTATTTGATCAGAAATACAGAATTATATAAACTTGTTGTAAACTTCAATGAAGTATGAATATTTTAAACAAAAACCGTTTGAAACAAAAACACTTTCAAACATTCTACTATCTTATATTTTAATACAAATGATTTTTTTGAAAAAAGCAAACAAATGAAAGCTACATTTCAATAGAAGTTTTTAGTATTTTTAATCTTTCGCGATTACTCTGTAAGATTGTTATTATTCAAATTATTCAAACGTTCATAAAGTATGGAAGAATTTCAACTGTTGAACATAGCTAATGATATACGCAGCAGATACTAAACAAACACGTCATCATTATTGATTATTAACAATGAAATTTAAATATTAACAATATGATAGAATTTCGCACAACAAAACAGGTTGAACGCGCAACAAAATTACCAATAGCAACGCAGACAATTGAATAATTCATTATACATTATATTATAAGCATGACCATTCTGTCTTTCGCTCATTCATTTCCATCAGTGCTGTCAATTTATACACATTTTTATAAAAAAAAATTAATTTATTAACTTATAAATACTACAGTGTACATTTCAGTTGCTGTTTTTGTTATAATTTTAGCATCATTTCAGTCAAATGATTGCAGTTTTCTGACAATTATTATTCTGTTTTAATTAGGCTATAATTTTTGAAAAGGTTTAACAAAACTAAAACTTTTTATTTTATCAATTTCAAGGTTAAAACTATATAAATACATCAAATAATAACACAAATGAATAAAATGTATTCAATATGATAATAAAAAACTTAGAATAACATAGTAATCATGAACCAACCCACTTTACAAAATTTTCTAAATATAGTTCATGTATATACAGTAAGAAATGGGACTTTACAAGAAAAACAGTAAGTAAAACTGAATGATAAATATGAAGTGAATCGTTTACTTTTTTCACATACACGGCATTTAGAAAACCTTACTGTAAATTTGTGATAATCATGGTGCATTATATTTATATGTAAATTTAGCAAAAGTTTCTTTCATTTATATTAAGTTGAATAATTATTTTTTACTAAAATGCGTAAATTATTAAATGGAGTGGTGAAATATAGAGAGACTGTCCGTTCACATGTTTTAAAAAGATTGAAACAAGTAAAAGAAGACTTTCACGTAAGTGCTTTCACGATGAAATGGCTTATTTTTGTCATTTACCATGTATAAAATTTTATGAAAAAACGTGTTTAGTGCTTGTTTAAAAGTAAAATTCAATTATTTCACTTTCAGCCCCTCACTATTTTGTTTTCCTGCGTTGACGCTCGCTTAATCACTTCACGTGTCATGCAGCTAGACATAGGTGATGCATACATGGTTAAAAATCCTGGAAATATGATTCCTTGCACATATACATGTGGTAATGTTTTTTAAATGTTATATTTCCTTAGTTTGGAAAGAAGCTCGCTTTGGTTGCAGATCAATTTCTCTGTTGAAAATTTTATAAACTGTTTGATTGTTGGGGCATTCGACTCTTGCACTTGCTTTGCTTGTCGAATAACAATGTCACATTACAATTTTCTTTCTAAAAAAAACAATTTTCAGCAAAGTTACAACAAAATGCTGCCAGTTTGAGCGCATTAGCATCCATAGAACTGGCGTGCTTGATGAAAAATGTTAAAGATATTGTTGTATGCGGTCACTCGGATTGCAGTGTTTGTAGAGAAACGTTTGCAAACAGAAAGATGCTAATTCAGTAATGAATTTCATTTCAGGCTATGAATCTACTTCGTTCAATGGAACAGTGTGAAGCAGATTGGAAACCAGATGAACCTTTAAAATCGTGGTTGCAAATTCACGGCTCTCCAAGTGTACAAAAATACAACTGCTTAATGAAAGGACAACAAGTATTTCAGTTTATTCCAGAATACCCATTGTTACAATTTTCAGCTAAAATTGACCCATCAGGGAAACTGACCAACGCTGACAAACTATCACAGGTAGTTTACAAATGATAAATGCCTTGCGATGAATATCAGCAAACTTCACTTGAATTCAGAGATTTTCATTCATTCATTTTCAGATCCATTGTTTGCAGCAACTAGAAAACATTGCGTCACATCATTTTCTGCAACAACGACTTCTGGAAGGTTTAGCCAAGTTGCACGCAGTCTGGTTTGACGTCACTGAAGGGAAGATGTACTATTTCAGTCGTAAACATGAAGAATTCGTCGACATAAACAAGGATACCATTTCATATTTGATTGAAGATTAATAAGTGAAAAGAACAAAGTAGGAAATAGCTTACTGCTTAAAAACAAACGAAAATTCTTCACAGTGTCCACTTTTAAAAAAGTTACTTTATGCTTTTAAATTGCTTTAGTCCAATTATAGTGCATTACAGTAGGTTCTAAAAAAATTTATTCTTTTTATCGAGCGGTTCCTTTATCTAGCATATCTTTAGCTTCGTTGATTTTTGCAGCCAAATATGGCGAACCTCCTCTATCAGGATGATTCAATAGCATTACACGTTTATGGGCTAACCGAATCCGTTCCTTACTGCTGTTAGCGCTGTGTAAAACAAAGAATAAAACATTCGTTGCAAAACATTTATCCACTTACTTCAGTCCTAAGATGAGGAAAGCTTCTCGTCGGGTCATTTTCTTTTCAAAGCCACCTTGATAATACTTTGAAAACTAAACGAAAAAATAACATTTACATTATGATTATTTTTCTGAAAAAAAACCACCTACTGCTCCCCCAGGAATAGCATCCAACTGATTTTTTAATTTGGATGTCATTTGCTTTCCATATTTCACAGCCAAACGGCCTAATATACCCACCGTAGCAATACCGAGACCAGCTAAAATTGCAACAGAGCTCTAAAATTATAATTATTTAACATTAAAAAATGAAATTCTTTTATAAAAACAAAAATAATATTTAAAAATTTAAAAACGTACCATATTTTTCTAAATTATTGCATACTATATAATGTGATAATCAAGTATAAATAATATAATAAATTTGTAAAAAGCATACGCAATAATTGTGTCTTTCAAAAATGCTTATAACTATGAAAAAAATCAAAATATCTTCAAAACGGTATTTTTTCTGCACATTTTCTTGACATTATTTCCTCTTTAAAATTCATACCTATTTATCCTACCGAAAACTGTTAGATATAAATTGTGAAATTAGTAATGTGACAACATTAAAAAGACATATTATAAATAAATAAGATAAATAACATTTAACTTTACTTATTTATGTGAGAAACACATAATATTTCATCGCCATCATGTCGTCAGGATAGAAAGTAAAAATTTTCAAAATTAGGGATAAGAAACGCCGGGTGCAACAATGGCAGCAAACAGTGGGCATGGAAAAGACAAAAAAAACAGTGGTAGTAAAGCTAGCTTCACAGGAATTGAAACAACCACAAAATTTTCTGTATAAAACAAGGGTCCTCAAGAAAAATCACGATTTCTTGTTAAGATTAGTTCGAGCCATCTGATATCGTTCTTTTTCCTCAGCATCCAATTCGTAAGGTTTCAGCTTCCAATAGTTGTGATTTGCGTACAAAAGAGGCGAAGGAAAGTCAGATTGTAAAACTGGCTCGTTCACCGTACGATTCAACGGAGGAAAAATGTAATCAACCAAATCAGTCATATGTGGATATCTGAATTTCAAAAATCAAAAGCAAATTCTGAAAAAATACAACCGAATAAAAAATTTACGGCTTACGATAAATTTAATGATTTCACTGCTGATTTAATTACTCCTCTGTGATCGATGCAATACATGCGATGAACAGGTATACCAGCAGCTTTGTATGCAATAATATCCTAAATGTTATGTTCAATAAATAAATGCATATAAGTAAAAGGAGTATTTTACATTTAGCTTATTTCCAAAACCAGCATAAAATGGATCAGCAGATGCTGGAAATAATGCTCGAATTTCCATCAAACAGCTCGTTTTAAATACTTCTGGCTTTTTTTCAATAATTTCTCTGCATTATAATTTCTGCTTTACATGTTATCAAACAAACAGCAACTTGTCTCATTGCATACCGATGCAATGCTGAAATCAAAGATGTTGGTGATAAAAGTAATGGACCGTCCGGTAAATATAATCGATCCTGCACGACGGAATTTAAATAATTTTTCGTCCATGTACTTTGACCAATTGCTCTGGCTGATAAATACAGTATACGATAATTGTTATCAACAATACGGGTAAACAACTGTGCTACGCCGGACTGCGCCCATTGACCACCCATAATTGGTAAAATCTGTCCAAGTACATCTGATCTGAAACAAAAATCATCTGCTTATTCAATAAATAATTTTAAAATTTTCAAAATACATACTTTGTGATGGTGCCATCAATATCTGAAACAACCACTTTGTCATCCCATTTCCATACAAAAATGTAGCATTCACAAATGCATGTTCCTTGATACTTTGTCGTTACGGAAAACCTAGCTTTGTTTGTCCCAGGTTTCAGTGGCAGAGATTTCTAGAAAAAAAAGATATACTTTTCGAGATGAAATATTAATTACATTATTTTAAACCATACCAACTGTTCTGAAGTTAATCTCAAGGATCGTTGATACCGAGTGCCAGTAGGTGTCAAGCGAGCTTCTCGTTCCTCGGCAGATTCTACAATTTCGCTATCACTCAAAGCTTCACGATGATTAAAACTCAAATCTTCAGAAGCACTAAAAGTATATTTTTTTGTCGAAAAAAAAAAATTTCAAAAAATGATTCATTTAAAAACTAATCCATCACATAAATACATACCATGGTGAAGTTTGTAAAAGCCTTAATAATGATTCCTCATTATCGGAAGCCGTATCCTTAACGTCATTAAAAGTTTCATTCTGACATTTTGCTGTTCCTTCCTGATTAAAAACTTAAATTGAAAACTTATTATAAAAGAAAACTTTTATTACATGACGAGTAGTTGAAGATCTGCGCCAAGAAAACCATGAAGTCATACGACCACTTGAAGTGCGTTCTTTGTGTTCAGGAAGCCTGCCAGCTGAATCCAATTGCATCAATGATGCACTGGCCGCATCTGACAATGAACGTCCAAATATTGATATGGCAGCAATATTTGCCAGACCAGCTTTACTCGGATAATATCTGAAACGTTAATGTCTAACTCAAATAAGCCATTCCATTCCATTTCATTTCACTTCCAAAGCAAAAATAATTATACAAACGATGGCTTACTTGTCATTAACTTGAACGACTAAATTATGGCTAAACATAAGTGAAGGATTTTCATTTACTTGTTCAAGTGTAAGCAGGTGAGATTTAAACTGTTCTTCAGTTATATTTTGATAATTGTCTTCCAAAACAAGATTTCCACACAAAGAAAGTGCACATTTCAATTCAGGTATACTTCTAATAAAAATAAAAAATATTAAAAGAAATTCCACATGAAAATGTATAAATAATTAATATTACTTAATGGAATCATTGCCTTTTTCAGTCTCTGCAAGTTGTTCGACTTCGGTGACTACTGTGCAGACGTCCATTATACCATTACATCCAGCATCTTCTTTACCGTCATGCAAAATCAAAGTTGACTTTTCCACAATTTCTTCGGTTTCCATCATAGTTCTTTCATTATTATTATTATTATTATTATTAATTTTTTCACTAGTCTCATCCAATTTTTCAGTTTGATCACCAACAAGCATGTCATTCTCACTGCAAAATTTGAAAACTGTTAAGCTTTTTTAACTTCAGATACTTTTCGTTTTTAAAATAAATAAATATACATATACTTATGTTTAAACAATGCATATTGTACTTTTATGCTTTAAATAAAGTTCACCTTTCGCACACGCTACACTCAGACACTGTTGAATTCATTGCTTCCAATTCTTGCAAATAAATTTCATCTTGCACATTCTTCTTTTTGGTTGTCAAATGAGATCTACGAGTAAAACTTGCAAAAAACCAATGCTTCCATAATCTAGATTCTGCTAAAATAATTTCTAATTTTAGTAATATTTATCAACGGACGTTGCTAGTCAAATTTACGAGCATCTTCTTTATTCTGAGAATTCTGCCTCACCAAATGGCGGGCATATTTCCAATCACTGGCGTCGTTCAACACTTTACCAAGTGCTACACCTTCCTCTTTAACCCGTTCAATATTTGCCATCTCATCTTCAACAATCAGACTATCGTCAAGATTGTGCAATGAGTAAGATGACCTATCAAATAATTCCAAAAAATGAACAAATAATAAATAATAATCAATCATTAAAATGTTCACCATAGATCTCCACATTCCGATGATTCATCGTCACTGGCATACATTTCTGAAGTTGCTTCCTTAGGGGTGACAAAGCGTTCAACTTGGTCTTTTTTTGCACTGTTATTTTCCGTATTCTTTTTCTTTTTACTCTTATTTTTACTTCTTTTCTTCTTGCATTGCAAGCTTCTAAATAAAGTAAATTATATTTCACAAATGAAGTACAAAAAATGCAAAAAGCTGACATCCACCCAACAGAATGCAATAAAATCAGAATTATATATAACAACAACAACAACAACAATAATAATAATAATAATAATAATAATAACCATACTTGTCAAAACTATTATCAAGAGATCTGACGTGCTTCTCTGCAAACATGTTGACAGCAGCTTTTCTTTTAGCTCCTGGATAGCTGTTGGATAACTTGCTTCTTTTCAAATGTGTGCTGACTGAAACAGCAGAATGCGACGAAAAACTTAAAGTATGAGAAACAGCTTCAAAATCTAGCCATTTGCGTTGTTGCTCTTTAATCAGTTTTTGTCTAATTTTAATTCGCCTCCTCAATATGACTTCTTCACTCTAATGAAAAACAATAAACAAATATTTTTACAGCATACGGTAAAACAAAAGGAATATTCAATATTAACCATCTTATCAAACCTTACAACGTCGCAAAGTAGAACTGTCAGCAACTGAAACATCATGATTTTTGTTGGTCTTATTAGAATTATCTGTGACAATCTTGATCTTTCGTTGATTCTGCTCAGGCAATTGATGAAATCTGTCGAACTTTGAAGAACAAGAAGCGGCACGTTGTTTTCTATGAGCAGCAATTTCTGAATTCGATTCTGCAGCACAATCTAATGGTGATGTAGCCAAATCCAAAGGAATCTAAAACAAAAATTAATTTTTTATACTTATATTTTTAAAAATATACCTACGTACCTCAACATCAGCTTCTGTAATGGATTCTACAAAAAATGCTTCACCAGTACTACTGAGTCTCATACAAATATCCACTGGTTGATCATTGATCATAATTTCAACCTATATTAACACCAATTCACTTGAAAACAACAGAAATATACATTCAACTTGCTTATCAATTAGCTTACCAGTTTGGCACGACTTTGCAGCACGCCAATTTTGCCAAAGCGAACATAAAATGACGAACCAATGTACTCACCGTTCGGTTGTTCAACAACAACAACATCTATAGCACCAGTTAACGTAGCCGAGTTAATACCATTATAAAAATCACGAACGGATGAAAAAATTCGACTGAACATTATCCTATCTGAAATCATACATTCATATATAAAATGTATTTTATTTATTTATATATTTTATTAGCATTAAAATGAAAATATATGTAGAAAACAATAAGATTATTAAAAAATAAACAATAATATTTATTTTAAAAATTAGTGCTTCAACAAATTCTTTGAAATTTACTATACTATTATATATGTATATACAATACACACACACACACACACACACACACACACACACACACACACACACACACACAGACAGACATACATATATATTCTCTAAAACTTATTTAACATGATGTTAATAAAGTTCTACTCCGTTGCAACGAATAAAATAGATCAATATCATTATGAACTCGTAGATAGATTCACAAAGAATCAATAAATTCATACTCTAAAACTTTAAGCAGATACTAAGACAAATAAATAAATGACATTCGTGTAACATTTTCCATTGAAACAGTAAACTTAAAGAAACCAGTATTTTTCGGCATAACTTGGTCACATTTCAAGAAAAGAAAAAGACGAAAAAAACATAAAAGTAAGAATCTAGACTTCAGAAAGCAATGACTAATGATTTAATTATTCATTTAATCGAAAATTTTCAAGTATTAATGATGAATATTTCAATAAAAATACTGAAAATATACATCTTAAAACATCTACGCTATTTGCCATTAATATAATTACAACTAAATAATGCATAATTAAGATCACCATATTTTGATGATATTCTAATTCAACATTTACAATGCAGAGATGCTTAAAATCACTGCTATTGCAAAAATTTTTACATTTTGGAAATCATTTACAAACGTAACAATAATGCAAAGATACACTTCATAAGAATAGTTCTACATAATATGCAATCTCTAAAATATGCAAACCGTAACACTACTTATAAACATCGCTTTTCAAATAAAATTATATCATAAATAATACACTTGAATAAACAAAAATGTAAGAATTACAAAGCAATCGCAATCAACAAAATTATTTATAAAGTTATGAAATAGCAAAAATTAAATCTTTTGCATAGTGATCTGATTCATGTGAGTTCCAATAAAATTAACGAATCGCAAAGTTTATTTTACGAACAATACGTTAAAATTTAATGAACTTACTTTAACCGCTCTCAAAAATTTTGTGAAATGCGCTAGGATAACGATTCAAATATAAAAGCTCTAATACAGTAAAAACAAATGATTATCATAGTATAACTTTGGAAAAACATGTACAGTACTATTATTTGAAATACTGTAGTTTGTGTTAATATAATTGATTCATTGAATGTTTATTTGAAATTTGTTTTTTGATGAATTTTTCTTATCATTTTATAATAAGTTTTTGTTTTACAAGAATTATTTTAAATATGTGATGTTCAATAGTGATTAGGAAAATTTGTGACCGGCTAGAAAGGTCGGTGAGATAGGTATATTTATTCATACAATTTATATCTAAAGTGTATAATTGTTTCAATATAAAATTTCATTAGAAATTTTGTTTCAATAACGATTTTTGTTAATTTAGGGTGTCTATGGTTGTTAAAAGGCGCAAAAAGGTATGCAATGGAATTTTCAAAAATGTTACTAAAGAAAATACATGGAAAAGAGTTCTTTATCTCAAACAGCCCTTTCCGGATAATTATTCCGGACATCAGTTCATCAACAGCCTTCGAAAGAACGGTATTCCTTTGTTAGCCACATTTAACAGATAACTTGTAATTTATCAGGAAATAATTTGTTTTTCTTATCTTAAAGTTTATGCTAATTTTTTTCTTATTAGTTTAAAGTGAGACAGTTCTTATTTTACATGCTATTCAGATTGTTTAACGTATTATCAGACAACAACTACACTTATTTTACTATACGTGAAGTGTAGAATTCATATATGTCGACTTTACATCTAATAATATGATCTCTTTTTTATTAATAGTTTATTTTAATAGTTATTAATTAATAGTATAATTCGAATTAAAATTGATTAAAACAGCAAGTTGAATGAAAATTTTCTAATTTTAGTTAATCTAAAAAAGGTTACATTTACTGAAGCTGTCCTTGGCTCTTGTTATGTTATGCACCACATCAGTTCTGTCATTTTGTTTGGGATCATATTTACGTACAGTTATATGGGCATGATCTCCTGGGAATCTGTCTTTTCAGTAACTCTAGTGACTTTTTTTATTGGCTATATATTATACTTAAAGTTACTCAACGACACTGATAATTTGAAATTATCTGCCTATAGTAAGTATGCTATTTATGATATCAAAAAAGGAAATGATTAAATGTAAATTTTGTTTTTTAAAATATTGTTTGGTTTTATTTTTGATTGTTAATTTAAAGAATATTTTATGAAGGTGTATTTTTTAGACTTTATAAGTTTGAAAACAATTATACTTTATGCTGGTTACGCCTACGGCTTCAGCCCCGTGTGTCAAACTTTGACGGCGACCGTTAGCACAGATTCCACAGTTACCACCAGTGCTTTTATGTTTCTGGTGAATATTATTTTTTGCAATTATGGTTGTGATGTTGCCATGTAAGTTTAAATAATTTTTAAAAAAATATTTGAATATCTCTTTTTCTAGATCTCGTTTTTCAGGGTTAGTTCAGCGTTGTCGATGAATGCGGGCATCTTTGGCACTGTTTGTTTAGTTTCTCGTCTGTCAAACAGAAATGAAGTTTTTACTTTATTAACTTTTTCAGTAGTAATTTTTGTTGTTTGGCCATTACTTCGGGGAAAATTATTGGTAAGTTTTTGCATGCCATTTTCTGTACACTAATTATACTAAATAATATGCTATTTTTATCAGGAAATTTATCCCACAACTAATGTTCCATTGGCCATGTGTCTTGCCATATGTGTCACAGCGTCGATGTATCCGTTATCTAGTGTAATGACACTATTATATGTAGCTTTGCATATTTTCATCACTTTCATGTGTTCAGCATTGTTTGTAGTAATGCAATCCATGAAAAGGTTTTATTAACGTTATTTTCCGTTGTTAATATAATATTAATGTGCCCTTTTTTAATTTTATTTTTCAGAACTCTGCACGGCGCATGGGAAGAAGCATCACTTAATTAAAAGCATTGCTTTTCAAAAGCGTTGCAAATTACATGAGCTTTGCTGAAATAACTGCCGAGATACTTCAAGAAATGTACGATTCAACCTTTAAAATTGATCTCTTTATTTATCTGTTGAAGTATGCAGCTTTCAAAAGAAATGCTGTGTCATTTAAATGTATGATAATTTTGTCTTTAAAATTTACGGGTAACCTTATGGTATCAAAGTTATAAAAATTAAAAAGTAAAATTCTTCCATGAAAATTGAACGTTGTATATCTCTTTAATGTTATCTAACAAGCTGCACGGTAATTTATGATGATTACTGTAGATAATTTCAAAATATTATTGACTGTTTTTGATAAAACTGCTTTGAAAATCTTACATTTTGACTTATGAATGCAGCATAAATATTGCACGAAACAATTTTTTAAATTTATTTTTACAAAAAATCTTCTAATGGACAAATGCGTTAGGCAAACTGAAGATGTTCGTATTTCATTTTGCACATTTCTTATACTGCTAAAAACTAGAAATTATTATATAAAAATCTTTTTTATGATAAATTACATCTCGCAGTTTATTGATTTGAAATTCAAAACATTTGCTTTTGATTACGGTAGATTTCGAGTTTTCTATATCAGTTCAATATTTGTAATTTAATTATTATTTTGATATAATTTTTATTCAATTATTAAATTTTATTCCTTTTTTATTGTCAATTATTATGTATAATTTGCACCAATTTTAAACATAAGCCTGCACATCAATTTGGATTCTGTAGGTTACTGTTTCATTGGTTGAATCATAATCGGTTTTTCGTTTTTTCAGTGCACTCATGAATGGTGATGCTCAGGTTATCTTTTACTGAAGCAAATTCACTTTTATGTAAACTCAGAAGTACCTGGATATGCGTGTTCTTTTCTTCATTGCCAAAATGCCCTCACTGTTGACAGTGAAGTAGTCAGCGTTGCAGTTAAATTGGTTCGCCGAATGACCTTACCTTAGTTTTCATCGCACTTCTATATCAGTTTATCGAATCAGTGGTATAAATATCTGTCATTTTTTTAGCTGAAAGTTATTTCTTTGTTATTGTTAAATTTTTTCAATAAAACTATTTATCTTTCATATTTATTTCCGTTTGTAGTAATTTGTCATTGAATTTGATTTGCTTGTTACTTTTTATTTGTGATGTAGAATTTGTTAAGTTTTGTTCACATTTTATATCTTTTTGAGATCATTAGCATGAGATTGAGAGAATATTCGGCGTCGGCTGTTTAACCAGCTGTGTCCATCATATATTTTTCATGATCGATCTCTCGCGTTTGCTCGTCTCCTTCTAGTCAGATGCGAATCGATTAAGCTTTGAACGTGTGTTGCCAACACTTGAGCGCCATCCATCGTTTGGCTTTATCGTATCAAACGAGCTGACCAACTACGTTAGCCATGTGTTTCTACATTTCAAACTGCACAAATATTTTGTTGTTGACTAGTTGACATGGTTAGTTTTAATGTGAGAAATTGTACTTCATCATCTTTTACTTTTGTTTGGTTCAGCTGAAACTGGTTTTTCACTGATTTGGACAGCGTCCATTTTCAACAAACAGTTATTGTTGCTGTTGTTTTGCTAGCTAGTTTGCGAGCTGTCATTTTATTTGTCCTTGGTGAAGGGAAAATGACCCGTTAACTGCACTGACCCATAGGAATTCTAGATATTTGGTGGATATTGAAATCGCTTGAAAAGAATATTATTCATCGCAAATAATGATGACAAAATTTGAAAGTTAATTGTATATTATAAATTATTTATTTAGATACATTCATTTGTGTTCAAAATGGATGATCACACTCCTCCAGAACCAGTTTTGGAAGTTCCACCTCCACAGGAGATTAAAATTCTCGAAACCGCATCTGATATCCAGGTTTGGCATATTAATTTAGTTGTTTCTTTTTTTTATTATTATTTTTATTCAATGTTGAATTACATTTTCAGCAAAGGCGTTCCGAAGTATTGGGCCATTACAGAGCTTTCAAAGAAATGGCGCAAAACAAACGCGATCGCCTTGAAGAGGCTCGTCAATTTCAGTATTTTAAGCGCGATGCTGATGAACTGCAGTTGTGGATATTGGAAAAGTTGCAAACAGCTCAAGAAGAGAGCTACAGAGATCCAACCAATCTTCAGGTATAGATTTATTCATCAGCAATCTTTAACGTGACTAATACTCGTGAAAATGCAGCAGAGATATGATTCATTTCATCGATTTGCTTTTTTTTCAATCACCCATTTGTAACATTTTGTTAGGTGAACGCTGACTCACTTTTGTGAATCGTCTTTAAAATACGTAATGATGGGCTACTGCTTTTTTTTTCTATAGATGAAAAATTTAATTAATTTTACTAAATTAGCAGTATAAAAAATGAGATTTTCCTCAAGTGACATTATGTTTTCGAAATTTATATTTTTTGAATGATATTGCATTGATTTGTAATGTATTGAATAAAAAAGTGTTTCTTACCAACATGAATAAGTCTGAAGTGTTTTTTAATCGTTATTGTTTTTTTAAGGCCAAAATTCAAAAGCATCAAGCTTTTGAAGCAGAAGTTCAAGCACACAGCAATGCCATTTTACAGTTGGACAAAACTGGAAATGATATGATTTTGCATGGTCATTTTGCGCATGCAAATATAAAGGTAAATTTTTATTGTTCGAATTTATAAAATTAACAGTGTTCCACAGCAGAAAGGGATTTGATTGTTTGTTTTTTTAATTATAATTTTTGATATTGTTGTAGGAACGTTTGGATGAACTGCATGCACTTTGGGAACAGCTTTTGCAGAAATTGGCAGAAAAAGGGATACGCTTGCAGCAAGCTTTGAAACTGTTGCTGTTCACTCGTCAGTGCGACGAAGTGATGTACTGGATTTTGGATAAAGAAGCATTTGTAACTACAGAAGAATTTGGTCAAGATTTGGAACATGTAGAAGTTTTGCAGAAGAAATTTGATGACTTTTTGAAGGTATAATTTATGTCAGAATATATGTATACTTGAAATGCTATGTGAAAATTTAAAAATTCAGGAGCTGGCAAATCAGCAGTATCGCATTGCCGAGGTAAATCTGAGCGCTGAGCAACTAATTAACGAGGGTCATCCAGATGTAGAAACCATTAAAAATAAACGAGACGTAAGGATTAATTCATTTGTTTAATTATTGCTTTATCTATTTCTTTATTTATTTTATAGGAATTATTAGCAGCATGGAAGCATTTGAACGATTTATCCGTTACTCGAAAAGAACGTCTATTTGGTGCACATGAAGTGCAACGTTTCAATCGCGATATAGATGAAACAATTGCTTGGATTTTGGAAAAAGATTCAGGCTTGTCTATTGATGACTTTGGACGCGATTTGACCACTGTACAAGCATTGCAAAGGAAACACGAAGGCACAGAACGAGATTTAGCCGCATTGGATGGCAAGGTATGAAAAAATCCACGAAAATTGTATTTTTCATTACAGTAATGAATGCTTTACCTCGTATTATAGGTTCAAAGCTTGGCAATCGAAGCCGAAAGATTGAAATCTTTGCATCCGGACCGTGTGGAATCAATTGAATCGAAAAAGTTGGATGCATTGACAAATTGGGAAGAATTGAAACGCAAAGCTGCCGAACGCAAAGCAGGCTTGGAGCGTTCATTTTTGTTGCATCGGTTTTTTGCAGATTACCGTGATCTCACCTCTTGGATAGCCGACATGAAAGCTTTGATCATGGCTGACGAATTGGCGAAAGATGTAGCTGGTGCTGAAGCGTTGCTTGAACGACATCAAGAACAACGAGTATGTGATTGATTATTTAATTAATTAATTATTTAATTAATTATTTATTTTTTATATTTTGTACTTTAGGGAGAGATTGATGCTCGTGAGGATAGTTTTAGAACTACTGAAGAAGCAGGGCGTCGTCTTCTTGCTGAAGATATTGCACAGAAAAATGAAGTAGCAGAAAAAGTTCGTTTTGTTTTTATTTTTAAACATTTGTTTAAGATTTTTTTTTCGAAAAAGAAGTAATAGTAGCCGAACCGATGAATGTTTTGATGATATTTTATATGATTTATAATTTTGCTAGAATCAGTAGACAAGAATTACTTTTACAGTATGAAAATGCGACTGTTGAATAGAATTCTAGATGGAAATAATATTTATTTTACTTATTGTATATGTTTTAGATTAAATCTTTAGCTGCTGATAAAGAAGCGTTATTGGCTTTGTTGGAAGAGCGTAGAATTCTTTACGAGCAGTGCATGGATTTGCAACTATTCTATCGAGACACTGATCAAGCTGAAACGTGGATGACCAAACAGGAGGTATGTTGTTTTCTTTTTTTTTTTTGTATTACGAAATTTATGATTATCCAATGATGCGCATATAATTAGCCTGATTGTTCAACCAAAGCATACAATCAGGTTGACAGAATGCGCAATAGAAGAAAAAAATTTCAAAGAACCTTTTCGCTAGCACCAGTTATCTTATGCTGGATGTTTGATAGTATTGTTTCTGACATTTTTTACATTTCTGAAAATAGTCATTTTTTTCTAAAAGAAAAAACAACTTTTTAAAATATTTATTCCAAGAAATGGAGAATTGATTGAAATTGCAATTTCCGATTTTTATCGAACGAAATTTGTTCAATTTTTGACATTTCAAAAATTTGCATACATTGATTTATCTTTTCATTTTGATCTCTGTCTAGGCTTTCCTCGCAAATGAAGATTTGGGCGAAAGTTTGGACAGCGTTGAGGCGTTGATTAAAAAGCACGAAGATTTTGAGAAATCGTTGGCCGCACAAGAAGAGAAAATTAAAGCGTTCGACGAATTCGCCACCAAACTTATCGAAGGTCAACATTACGCAGCCGATGATGTGGCTTTGCGTCGTCAGGCGGTAAAATTAAATTAAATTTAATTAAATTAAATTAAATTAAATTAATTAATTAATTAATTTTTGTTTGTTTGTTTGATTATAGCTTTTGCAACGACGTGCCGGATTGTTGGAACGCGCTGCTCGACGACGAACCATGCTCGAAGATGCGTATCGACTTCAACAATTTGAACGCGACTGCGATGAAATGATGTCATGGATAAATGAAAAATTGAAAACTGCTCGAGATGAAAATTACTTGGTAAAATATTTTCAAATTTGTATTTTAAAAAAAAAAATATATATGTGTGTGTGTGTGTGTGTGTAATTTTTAAAAGGATCCGACAAATATACAAGGGAAAATTCAAAAGCACGCCAATTTTGAGCAAGAATTGCACGCGAACAAGTCACGTCTAGATGATATACACAGGCGTGGTAGTGAGCTGGTCAGCAGTGGTCATTATGCTGCTGATGATGTGAGCAAGCGCTTGGACGAAGTGCAGAATAGTTGGAACGATTTGGTCGTGGCCACTGAACAAAAAGGCGCCAAGTTGAAAGAAGCCGGCGGTCAGCAGCAGTTCAACCGCAACGTGGAAGATATTGAAATGTGGCTTGCCGAGGTCGAGGCGCAGCTCATGTCCGAAGATTACGGCAAAGATTTGATTTCGGTGCAAAATTTGCAAAAGAAGCATTCGCTGCTCGAATGCGACGTCAACGCCCACGCGGAGCGGATTGAGGGCGTTGGCCAGCAGGCAGCCCAGTTCGAGGCGGCCGGCCACTTCGACATTGGCAACATACGCTCCAAGGAGCAGAAATTGATTGGCCGTTACAACGCCCTTCAAGAGCCGATGAGCCGTCGCAAGGCGAAGCTGGCCGAATCCTTGCGTGGTCACCAACTCTTCCGGGACATTGAAGACGAATTTTCATGGATTCGAGAAAAAGAACAAATTGCTGACTCGAGCAATCGAGGTTTGATTTTGTTTAATTAATTAATTAATTAATTTGATTTTGCAACAACAGGTCGAGATTTGATCGGTGTTCAAAATTTGATCAAAAAGCACAATGCTCTGATGGCTGAAATTGCCAATCACGAAGTGCAAATTAACAAAGTTGTCAACGCTGGTGAGGAAATTGTGAAAGAGGGTAATTTTTTTAATTTTTGCATATTTTTAATGTTTGTTCTTTAAATTTTTTTTGTGATATTTTGTAAGATCACTTCTTGGCTTCGGAAATCAAAGCCAAGTTGACCGCGTTGCAAGACAGTTGGAAAATGTTGAAGGAGAAAGCCAACAAACGTAGCCAAGATTTGGAAGATTCTTACATGGCGCATCAATATTTGGCCGACGCCAACGAAGCCGAATCTTGGATGTCCGAAAAGGAGGCAATTGTCGGCAGTGCAGACTATGGTAAAGATGAAGACTCGGCTGAAGTGAGAAATTTCATCAATTGATTAATTAATTTAATTGCATATGTGAAAAACTGGTTGTTTTTAAAATTTTTTCAGGCTCTTTTGAAAAAACATTCTGCTTTGATGTCGGATTTGGAAGCGTTTTATTCAACTATTGAACATCTTCGCGAACAAGTCAAACATTGCAAAGTAAGATTAAAACACGAATTGTGTTTCAATGGAAATGGAAATTTATGCTAATTTTTTCCGTTGTTGTTTACTTTTCAGACTGATACGACGATTATTGGCTCTTTGGGCCGGGAATGCGTTGTTGCTTTGTACGACTACAGCGAAAAGTCACCTCGCGAAGTTTCCATGAAAAAAGGTGACGTTTTGACATTGTTGAATTCATCGAATAAGGTAAGCAAAGAAAGAAAGAATAAAATTGTTTTTTTTTAATAAATAAATAAATAAATTACAGGATTGGTGGAAAGTTGAAGTGAACGATCGTCAAGGTTTTGTACCTGTGGCTTATTTGAAAAAGATGGAGCCTGGTTTGTCGTCAAGTCAGCAACAGTTGCTCCAGTCGAGCAGCATTGCAGCCAAGCAATCACAGATTGAAAATTTGTACCAGCATTTGCTTGATTTGGGCAATCAGCGGCGCAAGAAGCTCGAAGAAGCTTGCAAAGGTTATCAATTGTTGCGCGAAGCGAACGAGCTTGCCGAATGGATCCGTTCGAAAGTATATATATATTTATTTATTTATTTAATTATTTATATATATCTATTTTTTTGTTGTGCACATGTATTTATAATTTGCATATTTTAATTTATGCTTTTCATTATGCAGGAACAATTGGCCACTAGTCATGAAATTGGTCAAGATTTGGAAGAAGTTGAAGTGTTGCAAAAGAAATTCGACGAATTTCAAGCAGATTTGCGAGCGCACGAAGTTCGCTTAGCGGAGATGAACAAAATATCCACTGCGTTGGCTGCTATTGGTCAGACTGAAGCGGCAGTGAAAATACGTCATCAGATTGATGTGAGCATATTTTCTGTTCTATTTTGTATTTTGTTGTGATTGGGAAAATTTTGAATTTTTTATTTTGTAGAATTTGAACGAACGCTGGCAAGCGCTTCAAGAAGTCACTACTCAACGTGCCCAGCAACTTGGCTCTGCGCACGAAGTTCAACGTTTCCACAGGTTTGTTTAATTTGTTTTTTTTTAATGATTTATTATCTGTTAATTGTTGTTATTAATTTGCATTTTTATTTTTTTGAAACTTTTCCATTTTTCAGGGATGTCGATGAGGCGAAAGATTGGATGAAAGAGAAAGATGATGCGTTGGATTCGGAAGATTTCGGGCGTGATTTGAGATCAGTTCAAGCTTTGCAGAGGAAACACGAAGGCTTGGAACGAGACTTGGCCGCTCTTGGTGACAAGGTGAAATTGAAATGGGAAAAAAATAATTCAAAAAATATTTATATTAATAAGAATATATTAAAATTTCAAGATTCGCCAACTGGATGAAACTGCGAATCGATTGCGTCAAACGCATCCCGAAGCGGCGGAGCAGATTTACGATTTGCAATTGCAGCTGAACGATCGTTGGTCGGCGTTGACATCCAAGGCGAACAATCGCAAAGAGAAATTGCTCGATTCATACGATTATCAACGCTTTTTATCGGATTGCAGGTGAATTTTTGTTTTTTGTTTTGTTTATTTATGCAAATTTACATATTGGTTCAGAGATTTGCAACGTTGGAACAACAACATGATGGTGTTGGTGAACAGCGACGAGTTGGCCAATGATGTCACTGGTGCCGAAGCGTTGCTGGAACGACACAGTGAATACCGGACGGAAATGGACGCGCGGGCTGGCATGTTCCAAAAGTTTGACCAATTTGGCAACGACCTGTTGAGCATGCACCACTACGCGTCGGCGGACGTTGTGGAGCAGATGCACAAAATTGCCGAAGCGCGGGAAAATTTGGAAAAAGCTTGGATGGCACGCCGGATGAAGCTCGACCAGTGCTTGGAATTGCAGTTGTTCTACCGAGACTGCGAGCAGGCGGAAAATTGGATGTCCAGCAGGGAGGCGTTTTTGAATCAGGAACAAGTGTCGCCGGACAATGTGGAATCGTTGATCAAAAAGCACGAAGATTTCGACAAGGCGATCAATTCTCAGCAGGAGAAAATTGCAGCTTTGCAAAGTTTTGCCAATCAACTGGTCAATCGTGGTCACTACGCTGAAGAGGATATTATTCGTAAACGGGATCAAGTTTTGGATCGGTAAATAAAAGCAATTGTAAATTAATTATAATTAATTGATATTAATTGATTTCAGTTGGGCCAAGTTGAAACAAGCTTTGATTGAAAAGCGCAGCAAGCTTGGCGAATCGCAGACTTTGCAGCAATTTTCTCGAGATGCGGATGAAATTGAAAATTGGATTGCCGAAAAGTTGCAAGTGGCGTTGGAAGAGTCATACCGTGATCCGACAAATATACAAAGCAAACATCAGAAGCAGCAAGCGTTCGAAGCTGAACTGGGAGCCAATTCGGATCGTATCCAGACGATCATGTACGCTGGACAGAATTTGATCGATTCCAACAAATGTGCCGGCAGTGAGTCGGTGGTCAGTCAACGTTTGACCGCTTTGAATGACCAGTGGGAGTTGTTGGTGAAGAAGACCACCGAGAAGAGTTACCGTTTGAAAGAGGCGAACAAGCAGCAGAGCTTCATCGCTGCAGTCAAGGATTTGGAATTTTGGCTCGGCGAAATTGAGACCCTGCTAGCCAGTGATGATTTTGGCAAAGATTTGGCTTCGGTGCAGAATTTACTGAAAAAGCACCAATTGATCGAAGCGGACATTGCCGCCCACGCGGAACGTGTACGCGAGATGAATACCGAAGCTAGCAGCTTGTTGGAAAATGACCAATTCGATCCAGTAACAATTGAAGAACGACAAAAGAGCATCAACGATCGTTACAAGCGGTATAATTTTTATTATTTTTTTTTTGTTGGATAATTATTGTATGTTGTTGTTGGCTTGTTCAGAGTGAATGAATTGGCTGAAGAGCGTAAACGAAAATTGAACGAAGCGTTGACGTTGCATCAATTTTTCCGTGATATTGACGACGAAGAATCTTGGATCAAGTATGTTTGTTGTTGTTGTTGTTGTTGTTGGTGGTGGTGGTGGTGGTGTTTGAGATGATTATTCACTCTTTTTTTAAAAATAATATATAATTTTTTTAAGAGAAAAGAGACTTCTGGTCAGTTCGGATGATTTTGGCCGTGATTTGACCGGCGTGCAAAATTTGAAAAAGAAGCACAAACGTTTGGAAAATGAATTCATCAGCCATCAGCCGAACATCGACTCGGTCATCAGCAAAGGTGAACAATTGATCGCCAGTGGTCAGATGGGCGGCGACGAGATTCGTGACCGGGTCGACAATTTGCGTGAAAGTTGGCTCGGCTTGAGGGACATTGCTTTCGGCCGTGTGAAAAAGTTGAACGAGAGTGAAGAATTTCAGTTGTTCATCGCGAAAGTTGAAGAAGAAGAAGCATGGATCACTGAAAAGCAGCAAGTGTTGTCAGTGGAAGATTTCGGCGACACCATGGCCGCTGTGCAGAGTTTGATCAAAAAGCACGGCGCTTTCGAAGTGGACTTGGGCGTGCACAAGCAACGCATCGGTGACATTGTCCAGCATGGTCAGTTGTTGGTCGAGGCAGGCAATCACCATTCGCAGACGATCCAGGCTCGTCTGCAACAATTGCAAAGTCGACTGGCATCGTTGGTGGATCTGGCGGCACGTCGGTTGCAAAATTTGCTCGACAATTCTGCCCACTTGTTGTTCGTCTGGAAGTGCGACGTGGTCGAGAGTTGGATTGGGGAAAAAGAGGCGGCGGTACGGTCCGACGACTACGGCCGGGACTTGAGCAGCGTGCAGATATTGTTGACCAAGCAGGAGGCGTTCGACGCCGGCTTGAACGCCTTCGAACACGAAGGTATCCAGCGCATCACAGAACTGAAGGACCAGCTGGTGGCTGCCCAGCACCGTCAGGCTCAGGCGATACTGGACCGTCATGCCAACGTCATCGGTCGCTGGCAGAGGCTGTTGAACAATTCGGCTGCACGTAGGCAAAAGTTGCTCCAGACCCAGGAACAATTCAGACAAATTGAAGAATTGTACTTGACGTTCGCGAAAAAAGCTTCCGCTTTCAACAGTTGGTTCGAAAATGCCGAAGAAGATCTGACCGACCCGGTGCGATGCAATTCATTGGACGAGATCAAAGCGTTGAGAGAGGCTCACAAGACGTTCCACGCGTCGTTGGGCTCTGCGGAAAACGACTACCTGCAACTGCAAGATTTGGACGCACGAATCAAGTCGTTCAACGTCGGTCCAAATCCGTACACTTGGTTCACGATGGACGCGTTGGACGAGACTTGGAAGAATTTGCAAAAAATCATCAAAGTAATGTTGTTCTGTTGGAGATTTGCTGTATTATTTTGTCATTAGTTGCCACTTTGTTGCCATTGTGTTCAGGAACGTGAAGCGGAATTGATCAAAGAGCATCGTCGTCAAGAGGAAAATGACCGTCTTCGACGGGAATTTGCCAAACAAGCGAACACATTCCACGCTTGGCTGACCGACACTCGCACGCAGATGATGGAAACGATGGGCACATTGGAAGAACAATTGGACATTTTGAAAGTGAGACTGGACTGACTTGAACACTTGTTGTTGATCTGAACTGTATACTGTTGTTGGATTTCAGAGAAAAGCGGTCGAGGTTAGAGCTCAGCGTGGACATTTGAAAGAGATTGAAGAATTGGGCGCTTTGTTGGAAGAGCATCTGATTTTGGATAATCGGTAATCACAGAGCAAGCGTTGTTTTTTCAAATTTTTTAATATTATTATTTGTTCAGTTATACTGAACATTCCACCGTCGGCTTGGCACAAGCTTGGGACCAACTTGACCAACTGGCGATGCGTATGCAGCACAATTTGGAACAGCAGATACAAGCTCGAAATCAGTCTGGTGTTTCTGAAGAAGCTCTTCGTGAATTTTCAATGATGTTCAAGCATTTTGACAAGGTACAATTGTGTTGTGTTTGCAACTATATAATTTTTACATAAAATAGGAAAAAACTGGCCGTTTGGATCACCAGCAATTCAAATCTTGCCTTCGTGCTTTGGGCTATGATTTGCCAGTTCTCGAAGAAGGCCAGCCGGATCCAGAATTCCAGCGCATTTTGGACGTCGTCGATCCGAATAGGTTAAAAAAAATTAACTTTATTTATTTATTATCATTTTTCATTTACTGATGTCCTTTGTCCGTTCTTTCGTGATGATGATGATGACGTTGGTCGGTTGGTGAATTTTCAAAAATTGTTGTCTTCAGGGACGGATATGTGACACTTCAAGAATATATGGCATTCATGATCAGTCGTGAGACGGAGAACATTCAGACTAGTGAAGAAATTGAATCTGCGTTCAGGGCATTGTCCAAAGATTACAGACCATACGTCACTGCTGAAGAGTTATATGCTGTGAGTGAAGTTTTATATTTTATTCATTGATGTTTATTTTATTTTACTTTATTTGAAAAATTGTATTTAGAATTTAACGGCAGAACAGGCCGATTATTGCATCAAACGAATGAAAGGTTATGTGGAACCGCTTTCTGGACGTTCGGTTCCTGGAGCTCTAGATTACGAACAATTTGTTCATTCTTTGTTCTTAAGCTGAACGAACGATTGAACAAGAGAGACAGAGAGAGAAGTGTTCTTTTGTGCGTTTTTCTTTGATTTTGCTGTGCTAATTTTTGTTTCAGTGTTCATTCATCATCTAGTTTTAAATGTTCAGAGTTTACAGCTATCTTCTTCTATTATTATTGATGATCATTATCATTTTCAGCGTCATCATTTATTATTGAAATGATTTTCTGCGTATTGCTGTTTTTTTTTATCCCATTTTGCCCAATGTAGTAGAGTTAGTTGTTTTTCAATTGATGATGAACGTGCTTTCTTCTCTCTCCTCCAGCAGTGCTTTTTACTCAATTCATCATTTTCAGGCTTCAAGTGTGAACATCGTGATTGTTTGATTCCCTAGGCACAGTTGAAAATTTCAGTTTCTCCAATCAATAAAATTATATGATAAATTTCTTTTTTTTTTGTCTCTCTGTACATCTATATGTACATATATGATGTATTACACTGCTTCAGTTTTGTTTCAGCTTTCATTATGCTTTAATTATGCTTTCAGTTTGCATTTTCTAGCACCGAGGCACAGCTGCGATTGTGCTGTGTGTGAAATGATGTGACGCTGTTTTTCCGTTTGTGCGTTGAACCAATTTCCTGCTAATATGAACGAAGCTTGTTCAATTTTTACATAATACGTTTTTTTAAGTTTTATACCACTGATGGACTGTACGTGGGTGAAAATCAAATGTTCGATTCAAGAAGTGAATTTGATCAGCTTAAACTGTGGTCAAAGTTTCAGGTAAATTGTGATGATATACATATCCACGTGTGTGTGTGTGTGTGTGTGTGTGTGTGTGTGTGTGTGTTGGAAAATAGTAGTGTAGCAATCTGTTTTCAGTTCTGAGCATTTATTAATTGATATTTTCCATTCAGATGGACAGTCGATAAAGACGGTATATGGACAGGTGTTGTGCATCACCAAGTTTTGCGTGTGAGACGTGGCGACGGTTGTATTTGGCTGCAACGCATCGGTTTGTGCTTTGATTTTTCATCATCGCTTGCTTGCTTGGATATTATTGTTTGTAGTAGATGTCTTCGTTGTTTGTTTTTCTTGTAGGTCGATTTTCACGTTGCCAAATTGGGAAAAAGGACTGCTTGCGAGATTATTTCCAACTGGGCACACCAATAGCTGACATGCACAGCAACTGGTGTGCACTGGACCCGAGATTCGCCGAAGCGCATCGACGTCATCCTGGTGTGCGTGTGTTGCGTCAAGATCCGTTTGAATGCTTGATCGCGTTCATATGTTCCTCCAACAACAACATCCCGCGGATCACTTCCATGATCAATCGACTGTGCGAACGTTTCGGCGAACGAATCGTCGTCGGTCGACACAGCTATTACGATTTTCCCACCGCCGAGGCGTTGTCGGCCATGCATGCCGAAGGTTCTTTGCGCAGGTTGGGTTTCGGATACAGGGCACGTTTTGTCGTGGAAGCGAGTCGTATTATTCAAGACCGAGGGCGTGACTGGCTGCAGTCGTTGCGTCATTGCAGTTACGAGGTTGCCAGTGGTCAGTTGCAACGTCTGCCCGGTGTTGGACAGAAAGTGGCAGACTGTGTCTGCTTGATGGCATTGGACAAAACTGACGCTGTGCCAGTGGACACGCACGTTTGGCGACTTACCCGTGATCATTATTTGACCAGCTTGGATGATCGGCAACACCTCACTCCAGCTCTTTACAAGCAAATTGGTATGATGTAGTTATGTAATAGTACTACTACTAGTAGTAGTAGTAGTATGCATTTTTGTACATATTCATCATTAATCAGTGCATGAAAAATTTATTGCTATTCAGGTGATTTCTATCGCAGACGATTTGGTAAATATGCTGGCTGGGCACAGACAGTTTTATTTTGCGATGTAGTAGCCAAGAAAAAAGATTCTCATTGATCTATCACTATTATTATTATTATTATTATTATTATTATTATTATTATTATTCAGTAATTGATTGATGCCATTGCATGCGCAGATATGTATGTATGTCTTTAATGTTCATCTTATTTTTACAGTTTTTTCTTTTAGTTTCAATTTCTATAACTTTGAATAACTTTTTTATTTTTGCTTTATTTATTTTATAGTATTTTTTTATTCCTTTGCATCGAAGACGAAAAACGGATGAAGTTTTTTTGTCTTTGCTGAGGAAAAGAGTGTTTGAAAATACATTTTACTCGAATAAATCACAAACAAACAAATAAATAAATAGTAAATTTTCGAATTTACACCACTGGAGAAGAAGAAAAAGAAGAACTATGATGCCATCAAAAAAAAAAACAAAAATGCAAAAAAATTCAATTCGATCGATATCATTTTTCAAATATTATCATCAATTGATTGGTGGTCAGTGGCTCTACGCTATGGAAGAATCCGCACACGCTGCTACTTTAACATACAGTAGTAGTAGAAGTACAGCAAACACAAAAAAAGCAGTGAAAAAATTCATCTGAAAAATTGATTGTCGTTATAGCTGATTTCAGGGCAAAAGATGAAAATCAGAAAAGATTTTTAAAAAAAAGGCTTCAACCACACCCACGAGAAAAGCTGGCTCTAGTTGCGTCGTCGTCTGTCAATCAAACAAATGAAGTTCACATAATTAATTACTTGGCAAAAAGCGTATCATTATTATTGTTATTTAGCATAAAATTCATTTCACTCATCTAGAAGCAGAATCGACTGGTCTGAAATGCAATATACATTCACCATCACCATCATCATCATCCTTGCAACGGTTGTGATTCAAGTAAGCCGGTGGTGAAGATGCGCACCATGAATTCACCTTCTTCGTTCGGCTGATATGTGCTCGGTATTAGCACATAATTTCCGGGCGGAAGACGAAATCGACCGCACACTTCTCTCAAATTGATAAACACTGGACTTCGTGCGCAAGATTTCATATTTGCTAACTGACTCCAGTTCAACGCTGAATCATTACTGTCAGCCTGAAGTAATTAAAAATTATTAAATTATTTTCGTCTGAGGAAAAACATCTCTCAGCATACTTCAAAAACAGCAAATCCAATTGGTAACACATCCACCCCTTTGCAACGCAGTTCTCTTCTGTATTTCTGCAACACGCCAAATACACAAGTGCACAAATCGTCCTGATCATTTGGATCCGCGTCAGTGAGACAAATTCCATACTGCGGATTCATGGCAAAAGTTTCTGTTTACAAAATTAACATTAAATTAATATACACCAAAATTCATTTCATTCGACAACGCCAGTTCATCTGTGAGTTTATTTGTTGTATGTATTTTTTAAAAAAAAAGAAAAGCACATACTTGGGAAATTTTTGCAACCACCAGCCGATTGTCCTTGTAGCCACGCACCGTGATGAACACTGGTATTCCATTTTTCCCCATGAGAAACTTGACCTGTCATTTCTGCAATTTCAGCCATCACTTCGGGTCCAAGATTGCAGATTTCCAATTTTTCAAAATTTCGCAAGAAGTCGTCAAAGCACATCCTGCAACGGGAAAATTGAAACCCCAAAAACAACGTCTTTGCAAATGAAATTCAATTAAAAATAAATAGACGTACCAAAATTCACCATCGTGTGCAACACGTAGTTCAATCTCTTGCTTCACAGAGTCTGGAACTGATCGCCATTCACTGGACTGATCACTCCAAGCGCCATTCCACTCCTGTGCACTACCCCATGGATTTCGCATACGTACCAGTGCCACCTTTTCTCCATAATTAGTATCTAACTGCAACAGAGAAGATTTATCTGTCAGTCATAGATTGCAAAATTTCTGTTCTAACATGTATGTAGTACAGATTAGAATTGTTCAAACGAAATATTTACCAAGGCGAAACAAGATATGAAAATAAAACCTGCTCACCATTTTCACTCCGGTAATACTGTATGCGTGACCTTTGACTAGTCCATTGGGCATTCGAGCTTCCCAAATGTTTGGATCAGCCTGTACATTAGCATAAAATGATTAATTAATTTTGAAAATTCAAGTCTGCCTTGCTTACATCAATAGAGCAGCCCATCAAAGATCCCAATTCGAAGGCTTTGAACACCATGGACATTATATTACGTGGTGGATCGTGCAGATCGATCAACTCTGTCAAACCGCCAGTGAAATCTTCCAATGCTTCCGAAGTTGTGCCGCCCTTCAACGCTTCATAACTACCATGAAGTCTGAAAAATGAAATAATGTTCATATTAAAAAAAACTAAAACAAAACCAAAACTTATACTTGGCATAAGCTTTTTCTAACAAAGCGCTCCAAAATTCTTGATTCGACTGTGAATGCATGTACAACAGTTTACCATTGCGCACCGGCAAACGATCATCAATGACCACATCTATCCATTTGCCGTAACGCCAGAATTGAAAATGGAATATTCCAGCATAATTTTCTGTAAAACTTTGATCAGGTGGAACAACTCTGTAGAAGAGTTCGTCACGCAAAGTAAGCGCTGCCGCGGCTGCCAGAAGCCAACAATCTCCCAGCTCGCCTTGGATCACATCGAAACGGCTGTGTCCTTCAATGAACAGTTGCGGTTCTTGACAAAACTCCTTGAAAAGAAGAACAGCATCTTTACAAGCAGAAAATACTGGCTTTTCTTCAGGGCAATTTCATACTTTTACAACACAAATATCAAAAATAGAGCAAACAAAACTTTTAACAATAACTAGTTCTCATAATCTATACCTACAGTATAACTACAGTAAATACAGTTTTAACTTTGTTTCTTAACATGCATAAATTAGGAAAAGTACTGTACTCACCCCAGGGCGCATCCATTCCACATTTTCGAATGAACGTCTGTTGAAAAATAATGATGACATTGAAGCTGGAAACTGTGGATCTTCAAAGAGAGTCTTATTTTGCAGACATTCTTCACGCAACGCATAGAAATCCTGCGCCAAACCCGGCGGAGGTCCTGGACCAGGAACAACTGGTCTTGGCACTGGAGTTGGATCTCTCGGTATGAAAGGTTCCACTTTACGTTTAAATTTGCCCGAAATGATGTTATCCAAAATAATTTTTCCAATCTGACCAAGAACATTGTCTTTGCCACCCAAGCCGAAAATTAAGTTGCCAGCAATTGCGCCCAAAATTCGTCCAGTTTCAGGATCGATGCCAAAAAATCGATGTGCGCCGAGACCAATAAAATGGCTTACTGTCTCGATTAAACCGCCCTTCAGCTGATCTACTGGTATGTTTGCTCCTACATTATAAAATAATAATATTCAACAATATAATTTAATTGATATAAATGTTTCGTCACCTTCACCACGATGACCAGGTCCACCATGTCCACCAAGAATATTTCCAATTACACCACTGATAGCTGGAATATTTTATAGTTGGAAACAAGTTGTAATGTCGCTGCTAATGTATACCACCTTTTCCCTTTTTACCACCAATGAAGCCTCCAATGAGGTTAGTAATTTGATCGCCGCCTCCACCACTATAACCACCACCTTGTCCACCATTTCCTCCTCCATGATAATCGCCAGATCCACCATCGTAACCTAAATTAATAAAATAAATAATAAATGTTAATTAAAAGCTCGTGGAACTCAAAATTACTTACTAGATCCTCCTCCTGAGCTTCCACTGCCATGTTTGTCCTTCTTCTTGCCCAAGAGACCACCAAGAATGTTGCCAATGTCTGAAATTCAATTATTTCGTATGCCCATTACGAATAATTAAAACCAATCTACCCTTTCCTTTTCCACCGCCAAACAATCCACCAATCACATTACCAATATCTGAAACGATATTCAAATGAATACAACGACAATGATAGCATTAACTGGCAAACCTTTCTTCTTGAAACCACTGATAACATGGTCTAATCCACCGCCGCCGCCGCTACCTCCTCCATCACCACTGCCTCTATCGTAAGAGTCACCACCTGAAACACAAGGAAAATAACAACATTAATAATAAATTTGAAATGAAATTTATTCAAATAAAATAACTCTGAAAAAATTCAGTATTAAAAATAAAAGTAATTATTTTCATTTTATTCATCTCAGCCGCGCTAATTACAGCTATTTATTTCACTGCAAGATGTACTTGAAAAAAGTAATTTCATTTCTATTTAAATAATTTTGTAGCAAAACACAAATCTGCATTCAATTATGCAGTTCAACAATCAATCGATGATGCGATGTAATTGAAATTCCCATGAAAAAGAAAATGATGATTAATGTTCAAAGCTGGAAAAAATGTCAATTTACATAAAATGACATCCGTTCCGTCACGGCTCTGATTGACTGATCATTAAAAGTTGCTACTGTCGATCAGTGGCTCAATTTTATAATCTGTTTCAATGTGTACTTTATCTATCAAATAAAAAATTTATTAATTCACATATTAACGAAATGCTTTGTCAAGTATGTGTGATTGTATAATGACTGCCTCATTACTATTACTTGGTGGATACTGATGAACAACAACTGGTGTACACAAAATTGAAACTATTCTATCAATAATACATGCAGTATATTTATTTATTTGCACTGACTATTTAGAATAAAATAATGGAAAAAAATTATTATTCATTCATATAATTAAAACAATTATAATGAGCTAATGTTTGCAAAATAAAACTGATCGTTCATGCCAGCCTTATCGATTGCATTTGAAATTAAACTCTTCTTCATCTTCTTCTTGTTGCTGCTGCTGTTCAAATGCAAACTTGCTGACGCACTGCAGAAGGTCAAGAATGCTAAGCTACACAACTTTAGCATACACTACTACGGTGTAAGTTATTTTTTCGACAACAAATCAGAAGCAAATCTTACCCGAATAACCTCCACCATGGGATCGACCTTTGCCACCGATCAGTTGGCCAGCTAGACCGCCAAGCACGCCTCCTGCATCGCCGCCCTTCATAATATTTGATGCGATATTGCTAATAAGACCGCCGAACTCATCCGGTGACACAATCACTTGCTGGCATTCTTCGGATTCTTCCTCATCATCATATTCATCCGCATAACGATAGTCATGATCATCACCATAACCTCTATCGTCGTAATAAGCCATTTGTTCAATCTGAAAACAAAAAATAATAATACTTGAAATATCAAACAAATGTCATAATTCAAAAATAGAAAATTAAAAACAACTTCAATCAGATGAAATCTAATGCAAAAATAACAACGCGATGAAGGGAAAAAATTAGCACTGCAGAAACGAAAACCACAACGCTGAAAGCGTTTTTCTGTTTTGTGCAGTGCAGTAAGCGAAACAGTAGCAAGGAGTTGCTTTGTCAAAATAAACCTGACAAACCGGTAAGTTGAACAATTTGGCAAATATATTGTCACTGGCAAACAATAATTCATGCGAATTTTAGCTGATTTTATATAACAAATTCCGAATGCCAATCCAAGCAAATTTTCCCTTCCTAGCCAAATTTGCAGCTATCAGCAGGCAGAAGAACGCCACTTGCCACCTCACTCCGGCCAGCTGCTGCTTGGAATGTGCATGATTCATGAAAAAAGAAAGCAGGCAAGAAAAAATTTTCAAGTATACAAAAAGAACAATTTACTCTCAAAAAATACTTATACATACGTGGATTTGGTTTTTTTCTTCACTGAACAATTAAATAATAGCAATTTATTTACGGCTAATAATTCAAATTCTCATAAACATCGTTATGAATGAAATTGTTTTCTGCTCATTTTATACCTATTTTAACTTTGTTTTTGAAGCAGTCATGCTTAATAACTTTAAAAAAAACAATTTTTCCTTTTCTTAATTTGAAAAAAGGAGAAATTCATATATTCCACAGATGTTTAATGAACGTGACAATCATAGAGTACTGTAACTTTTGATTTGCAAGATCAAGTAAAACGTAAATCATTATCAAGCATGTTTTATTGCACGTGAAAATGGAAACTGCAAATGGTGTGTGTTCGATTTTAAGCATACGTCAAAAAGATAAGATATTATTTAAAAAATCAGCATATAATAAACTGTCTTGAGTTGCTTCTGTATCATGGCAGTAGCTGTGGGCGAAAGTTCATCAAGTACGAAATTACGTCATTGTTGCGCCGAGTCGTTTCCTCACAGTTTCGTAGACAACATAACTGATACATACAGACGGAAGAACTTTCAAGAAATTCGGGGTAAGACCACGATACAGGCCGAAAAAACCTTCCGTTTGCAAAATATATCGGAAATGCTCTGACATTGTTTCCGGTTGACAGGTTGGGGATTTCGCTGAAATGTGTACAAGTCAAATAATTTCTGAACATATGTAGGTGATCCTTTGAAACTAACCGTGAGCTTGAAGGCGAGTTCGAACCAAAGCTAACGGATAACTGGTCAGTTGTCCGCATATGCTGCTCAATGTGCCGCAAGCCATTAACACTAGCGGACTAGGATCATCGCACTCTGGACGTTTTCTCATATACCACGCTTTTAATGTCTGTAAACTGAGAATATCTGAATACTTATCGACTCAATAAGCAATAAAACAGCCTAACATTTTGAAAAATTACCTTTGCATTTTATATACATGACAACATAAAGGTTGTTATAAAACATGCAAATCCACTCACTTCATATACGGCTAAATCAATGCCAGCATAAGGTATGATGCCAATTAAATTTGGCACATAACCGCGGTAAAAAGCATGTATTCCTTCTTTATGGTAAATCTGTTGGAAAGCATGCAAAATTCCTTGATTCATCTGACCAGTTTTCCGCAATGCTAATCGTGTCTTCAGAACCTGAAACCATATTTCGCAAAATTTAACTTTATCAAAAGTAAACTGACAAAAAAGACACAAACTTCAAGTGGATATATGAGCGTCTGAGCGGCACTACCAGCCAAGCTACCCGCCAAGAAACGTTCAAATAACGATAATTCATGAGAAGATTCTGAATTGAACTTCAGGAATGATTTCACCTAAAGTTTGTTAAACAACACAACATTCACACAAAAGATGACTTAATTTAAAATTGAAGAAAAAGAAACTTGCCTGTTCGTAAGTCATAAATTTAATCGCTGATTCTGGAGCAATTTTCATTACATTTACACCATTTCCACGCCACATACCTTTCAAACCACCTTCTTTTAACAGCATTTTAAAGCCCGTAGTAAACCGAACATTATTTTCAGCAGTAGCATGAACCTAAAAATCAGATTTTCCATATTTTCCAACTAAACTGTATCTAATTATACCTGAAGAAAAACTTTAAGTCTGTCTAACGGTGCTGTACAAGAACGCGACACTGTTCCAGCAGTTGCACCAGCCACTAAATGTTGCCACCAAGCACCGAGACGAAATTCATATTCAGAAAAATCTTCCGGAATTAAACTATCTTCACCAATATCAAATCTCTGCATAATTATCAAAATTATAACTGTTGTATTTTAGTGTTACATCATTTAAACTACATTTGTACAGACCATGCTGAACACAAAAAATTTTAAATTACTAATTACGTAAAATCTCAAACAAAAAATACATTTTTATATTATTAAATACTTACTACAATCATTTTCAATGCGATGCCAAATAGTATTGAGACTTTATCAATAAAATTTATAGAACAATTTTAACAGTAACTGATTAATAGGATAGTTAATTTTAATTTACGTCCTAGATATATATAAAATTTATAAATAAACTAATAATAAATCTGTAATAAAGAATCAAAGAATTTATAATTATAAACTTCTTAGTCAACGAATTTAAATTTTTATTCATAAAATAAATCTTACATTCCAAACAAGCCAAAATGCCTATTTCTGC
Organism: Trichinella pseudospiralis; assembly: GCA_001447645.1. Taxonomy (NCBI): domain Eukaryota; kingdom Metazoa; phylum Nematoda; class Enoplea; order Trichinellida; family Trichinellidae; genus Trichinella; species Trichinella pseudospiralis. The sequence continues at coordinate 51,761 of JYDV01000072.1, read as the reverse complement.
GGAATACTGTTAAAATGAACTGAATAATTCATTTCAATTCTGGGCTAAAACTACATCTGTAATATTTCATGTTTGATTGTTCGTTGTTGTTTGAAAATTTCATGATTTGTTTCTTAATGTTTATGCACAATGTAAATGCGATTTATTCATTTTTTAAAATTATTATACATTAAATTTTATGTTTTAAGCAATAAATGTTTACCAAATTATGCCGCCAGTGATTCGCTATGTCGCTAGGATAAGAACATGGATAGAACATGAAATAATTTAAAAATTCATCTAATCCAATTCCTTCTTTGTTCACAGTGGCCATTCTGGAAAACACTTACGTTTAAATAGTAATATTCGATAGTATAATAATTTTCCATACTTTTGAACAATCTTTTGAGCTTGAGTGTCGCTAATAGGCATGCCTAGTTCAACAAAATAATTCTTTATTTCCACCGAATCTAGGATGCCTATATAATTATTCAGACATTATTTAACTTATTAAACTGTTCGTTCCTGAATGTATATACGTAAGAAGACACTGATTATTTACCATCCTGATTTCTGTCACAGTCATTGAAAACAAGCGTCAGACGTTGCTCATGTTCAAGCATGTAATGAACAAAATCTGCAAAGCTCAGAGATTCACTGTGTTTTTTATTGGCTTCCTCCATTATATTCTAAAAGAGTTCAAAATACTTATATTCTTTACCAATCATTTATTAACTTATTTTAGTTTATTACTTAATCTGCTTTAAAAAAGGTACAATTTTTACAATCAAAAATATTATCATTTTCTTTTTCATTGGCAATGTTCAGATCCAAAAATGTGTTTATTCGAATTAAGATAAAAAATTTTATTTATTGTATTCCTAATTTTGGGCAGACAAGCCTTTCGCACGACGAAGAAAAAGAAGCTTCTTACCATGGCATAACTATGCCGATGCTGAACTGTTGGCATACGCTGGTTTAACGCGTAAATCAAATCTCTAATGTTAACCTTTCCATCTCTGTCAAGATCCAATTTGTTATAAATATCTCGAAATCGATTCTCTTGTTCTTCTGACAGTGGATAAAAATGAGTTGGCAAGATTTTCACACCCTCCCCTCGGCGGTGTTCTAATGGATCGTCTTTCGTATGCTTCTCTACATGCGGTCCTTTTGATAGCTGAACTGAGCTAAACCAAAAGAATTTTCTGAATACTCCAACGGACGCAAAAATGTTTGTAAATTTAAAAAGATTACCGCTGCGACATTGCTTCCTACTAGGTGATACAGTTCATTTGATATTAGATATTTCAATGCATAGCACTACAAATAGAATGCAGCACTTCTAAGCATCTACCGACGAATCAATACGAAATCACATACGCTGTTTCACTAAATTTATATGTTATTTTATATATTTCTGACAGAAAATACGATGAATTTAAAATCAAGTGACAGTTTTCATAGGTACGATAAATAATGTAATTCATGGTTAATTTTTTTTTATTTTAAAATTATTCTTTTAGTTCATTTAGTTATCATCATAGATATTGCATATTATACACAAGAAAGAAATTCAGAAATTTTAAATGCATCTAGTTTTAGATAAATAAGTATAATTTAGTTATTAATAATAAACATTATCTATTCCATGTAATATGGTTTACGGTTGCAGATTGCATAATTACGCTTTTTTTATTATATAACATCAAATAATTAATTAAAATTTTCCAGTATCACAGAATAAGGTTTATAATTTAACTTTCTGTGACATTTCACTCTCTTAAACTTAAAAGTTATTTGAATAAATGCTTTAAACAAAATGAAAAGCAATATGCATATTCATGCGCAAATTTACATGACATTTTCAAAATGTATGCTTAGGGATTAAAATGAATAATATGTAAATAATTATATAATTATCTGACTTGCTTATCAACATACTGTAGTAGTCTGACTTGGCATAACACACTTTACAGAGTACGCTTGATTCTTTCTGCTCTTGTGATTAAAGGTTAGTGTTATTTAAGCTTTGTTTTATTAACAATAACTTGGTTAACAGTGCTTAAGTTGCCTAATCATTGCTTATTATGAAAATATTATACTTTTTAACAGATAAAATGCTTGAAAGAATGAAACGCGAATCTTGTCCTGTTTTTGTTAATGCTGACCATATTAAAAGAAAAGTAGATTTAATGCTAATTTTTAATAGTTTTTTAAAAAATGACTTTTTAATATTTTCGGGCTATTGCCACGAATGCGAAAATTTTCGCATTCCTCAATATAGCCAAATATTATATCAGGTGTCCATAGTGCGTTAGATTGAATTTAACGTTTCTCTTCACCATACAGAAAATCGTCAGTGTTATTTAAATTATATTAATATTTATTTAGATGCAAATATTTGTGAAAACACTAACAGGAAAGACCATCACTTTGGAAGTAGAACCTTCTGATACAATTCAGAATGTGAAAGCTAAAATTCAGGACAAGGAAGGTGCGATTTTGCAGTTTTAGTAGCGAACTTAGTTCATTGTTATATTTAGGGATTCCACCCGATCAGCAGCGATTGATTTTTGCTGGAAAACAGCTTGAAGATGGACGTACTTTGTCCGATTACAATATTCAGAAAGGTAAAAATATTGTAATTCAGACATTTGTTCGAAATATATACTTTCAGAATCAACCCTGCATTTGGTTTTGCGTCTGCGTGGCGGTATTATTGAACCTAGTTTACGTCAACTCGCTTCAAAATATAATTGCGAGAAAATGATTTGTCGAAAGTATGATTTCCTGTTTTATTAAAGATGGAAGTGATGCAGCTAATATTCAAATAATAAAATATACAATTTGTTAATGGTTAAGCAGTTTCCTATTTTATTTTCTTATCAAAATAATGTTTTTCAAAGCTGAACTGTTGCCTGCAGCAGCTTTTGCTGTTGCTAGCCATATAAAAGTCATATAATTAATAGTTTTATTTCTATTATTAAAGAGACAGAAATAATTAAATTTTCATACGTAAAGTATGTACTGTAGTTATTTGTGAATCACATTTTTTGCTTGTTCAATTTCTTTCTATTTAAGGTGTTATGCTCGTTTACCACCCCGAGCTACCAACTGCCGAAAGAAGAAATGTGGTCATTCTAATAATTTGCGTCCAAAGAAGAAATTGAAGTAGTTCATGACTGTGACTGCAGCAACAAAACTGAGTTTTTATAGTAAAACAGAATTTCACAGTTTGATTTGAATACATTTTTAAGTACAGCACTTTTATTACTGATGTGTAATGGAGTAAATAGTTTTTATTTGCATTGAGTTTTTATTTACAGCTGCGCAAATGGTTATGATAAATGGCATTTTAAAATGGTAAAATATCTAATCAATGGCTCTGCATACAATTTTCAATTTTGATGAGAATGTTTTAAATTATCCCATGTTTTACAAAATAATGGAGCATTTGAATCAGTTTTTTATATAAATTCCTAACCGAACTCCTTTTTACGTTAATTCGATTTTTACCTTTTCAGTAACTATTTTCCTCAAGTATTAGTTAATACTAAGTTGTCTTTATTTTTAGAACATTATACAAACTTATTCAGAGTTTATATGTTTATTGACGACGTCACTGTTTAAGTTTCAGATTACTTGTTAGTTATCAGTAATAATTATGTTGCGAAAAATTTGAATGATATTAAGTAATTTAAAAGTCGTGTTATTAATCAAGCAATTTAGTGTAATATTTTCCGTGAGACTGTCATATAAAAGAAATGCCGTACAAAGTAAATCTTAATTCCAATTCTTGGAAAACTCAAACTGTAATTTTACATATTTTTATAATATATGAGCAAAAATAATATGATGTAAAGAAGTAAATGGATGCAATGCGTGAATAATAATTGCAATGAAGCATTTCCTAATAACAACTTAAAAATCAATTACATTACAGTATTGACCGTACTTGGTAATAATTATTTGACAAATTTTCATGTTTGTGTTTTAATCTGTAGTACATAAATAAATTTTAAATTAACTCTATGTTATTTTTCAATTTTATGAAAAACTTTTTATAATTTTCTATATATACAGCGCATTTAATGATTAACAAGCGTTAAATGTCTTTGTTTAAATAATGAATAATGTGTAAGTTACTTCATTTCAAAATTTGTTTTAGGCATTTGCTTTTGAGTATAAACTGGTGAACATGGGCATTTTAGAATTTTGCAAAACCAGAAAGCTTATCATATTTGTCTTTACGGCATTAGTGTAACTTTTATTTAAAAAATGTTTGTTTTTTATTTAAATGTTTTTTCATTTAGATTAATAGTGCTAGTATTTATTTTTGAAAATAGCATTTTAATTGATGAGAACGATCTGTACCGTTCTCTAGAGAAAATACATCGTGAACAATCTGATACTGGTATGTTTTGTCTCTTTGCCGTAGTTTATATTGTTAATTAAAATTATGTTTTGTAGATTTACACTGTTGGCAGAAGGAAGATTTCAAAATACTGGAATCATGCAAATTGTGCTCCGAGTTTGAGAAGGATGTAGGCGTTTGGTTTCAATAGTTTTTTGACATAAGGTAATACATGATTTATTTAGGCTTCAAATATAAACAACTGTACTGAAGCATCTTCGTATTATGAGAAAGTGAACTGCACCAACAGTGGAATAGCTTTTCGTCCGTAAGTTTAATTTCAATACATTTTAATTGCACGATTTTTATCAATCTTATTTGTGTTATAACTTCAAGGTCAAGGTATAATTGAGTGAAAATGATCTGGTAAAACTTAGAATGTCATTGATTACGAACTATTTTCTAATTTTTATCATTATGCAGTTGACTTAGTTTTGCTATTAATAAATTAGTAATGAAATTTTTATTACAGATTTTATATCAGATTTCAATGAAATTTGTAGTTTTTCTGCGTCAAATAATCTAATACAAAATTGAATATCCTGAACGATCTGAAGTTGAACGATATTTTAAATCTAGTGAAAATTATTTTAATTATATACATTTTTAATTATTTTTTAATTAACAATTGGTCTGTAGTAGTAGAGAAGAAATGAAGTTTCTATCGTAAATTGATTATGATATATTATCGAATTATTAATATGAGCATTTATTTGTTGATGAAACCAAAATTCATTTCATTTTTCTTTTCAAAATGTTTTGTGATGTCATTTTTATGATATTGGCAATAATTTAGCAAATTTGGAAATGTTTGATTTAAAATTTTTTTACGTTGGTTACTGTAATTTTGTTTTGTTATATGCGGTGTATTTTTTGAAATTGTTGTTAAATAAGAAAAGTAAGCAATATTTGAACTTTTGAATATAAATTAACTTCTGATTGAATATTAATTAAAATTTTCTTTGTGATGTTTGTTTTAGCTGCAGAAATGTGAATCATGAAATTCGTCGTTATGTGCTATTCGCGATTTTGTGCCACGGACTGTCGGTGTTGTTTTTAGTGATGGTCAGGTATAGATCTGCGGCTTTGGATCGTGAAAAACAGTTACGAATTCGAAAACAGTTCGAAATGGAAACTTCATATTCTACCAGTGGTGAAGTGGAATAGAGAATTTGGAAACAGTAGCAATCGATGCTTTTCTTTAATCATATTTTTATATAATTATTTAATTTATAAAAGAAAAAAGTGAAATTGTCTGTGATAAGACAGTTGTCTAGAGAAGAATGGAAAAACAGTGTTACATGGGCAAGGCAAGTAAGCTTTTGGATGTCCTTAGTTGTGATAATTGACCGTGCACTTGAAAAATATGGGACCTCAGAAAAAAATAGCAATGCTGACCTCTGCTGCATGCTGGTAAGAGAAAGAGTGTTTATTTTTCAATTTCAAAGCTAGAACATGCTGTTCGATTGCATCACGTGCGACCGAATTACCGGCAGAATTGGGTAACTAGGATAGCTGGTTACATTGGTCGTCTGGCGGCATGTTGCTTGGTGACAAAGAAGCAACAACATAATGAAATAATGGAATGAAAAAATATGATAATAATAATAATATTTAAAAAAACGTGTGCATGCATAATACATGCATACATGCATACATACATACATGTGCATACTTATACAATGCATGCATGCATAGGCATGTGAAAATTTTCTAATATAGTTGTCATTGGTCCAAATGATGTGTGAATTAATAATTTGACAAAAATGACCATTATTATGAATTATTACGTCACGGCGACTGTTGTTGTCTACAGCAAGGTGGCGCTGATGTATGAAAATGACCTAATTGGAGTGACAGCCAGCGGGCTTCAATTACGCCAGCTGAAGGCTTTGTTGGTTACTGGGTCACGCTTTGAATAACAGCCGTGAATGTTTTCTACTGATGTTACGTCTTGTAGAGCTACGGCGGGTCGTCTGACTGGCCGCATTTTCGAATTTTGCTAAAACCAAATTTTCAAAGCGCACTTGACACTCAAACTGTGTTGGACTCCACCGACCGTGGAGATCGAAAGGAGAAAAAAGTAATTTCTTGCATTATAATATATATATATGTATATTTTAATATTACATTTGCATTTAAAATTTAAATATTTTAATATGTATGTTTTTTTAAAGTGTTGTGTGATGAAATTTCATTTTGACATTTGAAAGCTGGCATGTAGGTAGAGCAGCTTGCACTGATGCAGACGGTGGAATTGGTGGACGATTTTTTCGAAACATTTTCACCAACTACAACTGGAATTGTTCAATCACCAGAGTGAGTAATTTTTATTCATAATATAGTAATTTATGATATTTTTTTACATTCTACTTGTTGATCAGTTGGAAAAAATTGCACAACTTTTTGTTCAGTGATTTTCATTTTCAAAAATCATCAAGTTCATTTTGGTTTTTAAAAAACAGCAGCAAAATTCACTTCGACTCAAATCTTTTTCATCCATTAGGTTATTTATCATATTGGATGAATAATTATTAAAATTTATTAAAAACGTTTTTTTTTATTTCAATGATCAAACAGGTTTTAAGGTATTTTTAAAATGTACATGAATCATGCGAAATTTTTTTTCTTTACTGGTGGGAAATTTGTTGTTTTTTTTTGTATTATAATTCGATCTCGCATTCCATTTCTTTACAGTATTGTTTAAATTGTAAATTATTTCATTACTGATGCGATGAGAAGTAAATATTTATAAGAAGGAATTGAAAAATAATAATTTGGATGGTTTAGTTTTTTTTTGACGTTTTGGCGATGGTTTAGTTTTCTGTTTTTTTGACGAAACCATACTTACTGTAATTTTAATCAAAATGATTTTCAGTTACTTTGTTTTTTGTTGTTCGGAATAGAAGTTAATTAAAAAAAAAGTAATAATAAATATGAATCAGTAGATGTGAATAGTATGAATTAAAGTCGATGCTTTAATCGTTATTATTCAAATGGAAAATAATCGACATTTTATCAGTTGAATTTTTGAATTTGCAAAAAATTCTTACGGTAATTTTTTTTTTGGTGAATAATGCTTATATAGATACAGCAACAAAAAATTTGGGAAAAAAGTTATCATTGCAGAAAAGAATGCTTTTTGTTAATTTTTTTTAATGACAAGAATCTGGATTTTATTTTGATAAGTTAAGTTAAAATTGGCATTTGCAATAATTAAGTTTGAAATGTAATTTTAAAACTATCAGGCGGGCAGATTGTTTTGAAAGAAAAAAAATCACTTAATTGAAATTATTATTAATTTTTGAACAGTGAAAATAGATTTTATATTGTAATGGAAGAAAAAATTTATATGCATACAATGATATGTTGTGATAAAGAAGAGTGGTGAACATTGACATTTTTTTCGTTCTGTGCTCCGCGTAGTGCCGAACGGCAATGTACTATTTTTAATTTCTGTCTCAGACAGATCGTTAGCTATTATCTCAAACGTATATATATATATATATATATATTTATTTATTTATTTATTTATTTATTTATTTAATAATGTTTGTTGTTTTTTTTATTTTACCAAAATAAGCATTTTAAAATTCGTTTGACAAACAAGGTTTATTGTTTAAGTTTTATTTTTTATCCCCTATTAATTTAAATTTTATTTTTAGTTGTAACTGTTTGCTTTACTAGTTGTGTTTGGTGTCGTCTGCTTGATTGAAACTTGTCCAGTTGAAAATGGAGGGGTCAAATTGTGAAAAATGCATTAGCAGGCTTGTTTGAACGATTGGTGACAGTACGGGCAAGGTGGTTCCTTGTAGTGGAGTTTTTTTTATCAGATTTCAGGTCAGAATATAAAACATTTTTCCTTACACTCAAATTCATTGATTGGAACTATACTGTATACGTTTTAATTTTAATGAGCGTTTTCTGTTTCTACTAATTTTCCTTCATCTGACCGTCTATATATATAATTGTAATTTGTGAAATTAATTTTAGTGATGTTTTTATTTTTTTTTTTAATATTTTTAATTTTGAACATTTTCGTTTTTTTATTTGTTGTTGCAATTAATACTTTTTTGTCAGAATTTGTTTCAATTTGTTTCTTTTTCAACTGTAAGTTGAAATGGTCATAAATAAGCAAAGAAATTAACTTCGAAATTTTTTAAAATGTTTTTATAAAGCGAGTGATAAATTTTTTTAGAAAATTTATTCATTTAAAATTATGGCGATCAAGATAGAAATTTCTGTTTTGAACCACCTTTAATAGGTTGTTTTTTTTTCCTTATTACAGAATACTATTTTGAAAATTGAAATGTATTATCGTCTATATATAGATATCGATGTGTGCATGTGTTTTATTTTAATGTATTTTTTTGTAATAAATAGTTAAAGCTGCGCTTGATGAATTTTCTTGCGGGTCAGGTAGCAGTAGTTCAGGTTACGGTCACGTATTGTTATCAAAAAACGGGTGATAGTTCTTTTTTTTATTATTGAATTTACAATTGCATGTCGACTATTTCTCATTCTTTTCCAGAATTTATTGAAATAAAATTTGACCAATATTGTGATCATTCAATTATCTATAACTAATTTTCATTCAAAACAATTCGCTAATTATATAAGTATCATACTGTATTTAAATTTGTACAATTGCTTATTGTTAGGGCATGTAGCAGAGAGAAATTTTGCAGGTGAGAGTTTTACAAATGTGTTGAAAATCAGTATTATTATTATTATCACTAGTAGCATGTGAAATATTTCGTCGGTATGGCAGTTGTTTTTCTTTTGTTTCTTCGCAGTATCAGTGCTTAATAGGCGTGGAACGATATGTATCAATTTCAATATTGTATGATGAATTTATTCATTATTGATAAATTACCTTTGATCATTAGAGGTTATAATTGATTTTAATGACGGCATGCAGTATGGGAGCAATTTTTGTGGCATTGAATTGGAACGATCAAGAGATGTCAGAAGAAGACGTTCTTGCCATTGCTTGGGTGTGTGAACCGCTATTATCAGATGACGTAATTAATGGATAGTCATTTATCGAAGAAAAATCAAAGTATACTGTCGTTTAAAGCGGAGGGATAAATTTTCAATATCGTTCGATTAACTGTCGTTTTGTCAGTTGAAGATTATGAAACTGGTTGTTGGCTATACATCACGCTAGATGACGTGCATGGCTAGCAATTTGGGAGCGGCTGGGATGGTCATTTCTCTCCGCTTGGGCAATTAATTTTCTTTTTTATTCCAATCGTCAACATTATTTATTGTTCATTTTAATATAAAAAGAAGAAGCAAAACGATTGTTTACATTTAGTAGATGAAGAATTAATTTTCTGTTTTATTTTTAATAAATTTAAATTTCAGGTTGGTGTTCTCATCACCGTTGTCAGAAAGCGTTGAAAGCATGAGGCAGAACAACTTGGACAATGCAACATCGATGATGAACATATCGCCGTCGGGTTCGTCGTCATTGTTTTCGCCTGTTGTTTTCAACAATTACAACACCACCACCACCAACAGCAACAACAACAACAACAACAACAACAACAATGGTTCCACTGGCTGCCTGGTTAGCAGGTCTGAGATAGAGCGTGAGAATTTTTCCTCAGCTCAGACGGATTTGCAATTGCCAACGCCCAATACAGCCACAGAACAGCAGAAGAGTCAATATTTCTCAGAATTGGTTGAACTGTTGCAAGAGAACCTCTGTAGCTCCAACGACGCCGTCCACTCTGGTATGCTTTATTCCAATCGTCAGCTTGTCCAAGAAGTGGTGCAGCATTGGAACAGAGAAAAGGAAAAAAGTAAAAAAGAAATACATTATAATAATTATAATATTCAATATTCCGCTTTTCAGAAGAGAATATAATTCAACATGGAGACGTATCGTCGACAGCTTTGTCGTTGAGTGCGTCGCATATTGGTCCTATACTTCTTGGCGTGTTGGACAGCTTTTTCTTCGTGATGAACACCGAAGGCTTGATAGAGTACATTTCTGACAATGTGGTGAAGTATTTGAAATTTCATCAATCAGACATGTTAAATCAACCGATTTTCAAATTTGTTTCCAATGCTGATCGTCACCTGTTTGAACAACTTTTACCAGATTCACTTGGTAAATGAAATTTATTAATATTATTACTATTGACAACTTATTTCTTATATTTATATGCAAAATTTGAGAGGTAGATTTGTTAATATTCATGTAATTAGCAAACAACTGGTCTGTAGATGGCTATTTTATCTTAAATTTTACTTGCTTTGTACTTTTGTATGTATATGTTGTTGTTGTTGTTGGATGAATTTTTCAAATTTTAGCTTTCAATTTGTTCAACTTTGCTTTTCCAACTGATGTTGGTTTTGAAAAGAAACGCCAAAGCAGAACATTCTGTTGTCGCTTTTTGATAAAAGATTCGAATGCAATTTCAATTTTGAACGATGTCGACAATATTCTCTCCCAACAAAAGCCAAACGCTACTGGAAATTGCACTTTTGAAACCATGCACGTTTCAGCAATGTCACTGCCGTATCCAAAAGAAATGCGAGCTGATTATGATTTTTTATCACTCAGTCCTTCCACGGGTATAGTTTTATTTTTGAAAATATACCATCATTTAAATATAAATATAATATAAATATTTAAATATAATAAATATAAAATTTATTTATTTATTTATGACATTGTAGCTGTATCACAGCCATGCTTGGTTTGCGTTGTTCGTCCTGCTGACAGTGACTCTGAACAAGGAGCACTTCACATTGGTGGATCCAACAACGTTTGCGTTCAAAAAGAAATTTGTGCCAAAGAACAACAGCCTCTGTTGAATTTTTATTGTTCAATGGATTCTCAAATATTGCAATGCATAGTGAAGTGAGTCTATTATTTTCGATATTTCGATATTGAAATAATTTGCGTTTCAATTTTATTTTCGTACAGATATTGTACAAATCCAGCTTTGTGTGCATTAGAAACTGAAGCTGTGAAGTACAAATTGATCGCACTGTGTTGTAATGAGGATCGTGATCTGCTTGAAAATAATTTGAACACTGGTAAGTTAAATGAAATGTCGACAATTTCAATTAAGGGTTTTGTTTTGCTTAAAAAAAGAGGCAATAACAAGCTTTCACTTTAATTATTACAGCATATGAGAAAGGTTTTGCCACTGTTGACAGACTGCGCTTGAAAAATCCCGTTGCTATGGATCAAGGAGTTGTTGTTGTTTCATTGAAAAGTCAATTATTGTCTCAGAATGCCGAAGCATTTTCTTTAGCAGTAAACAGACAATGGCCTGTCGTACATCTCGAGTGTACCATTTTGCAGTAAGTGTGCACACAATTGCACGTCATTAGCACCAAATTTAATATAATGTTTTTAATCAGCAATGTCAGAAAAAGTTTATTAAGAATAGTTCAGTTTAAATTGAAAGAAAAAAAAAAGACTTCAAACTTGTTCTGCTGATATAATAATTTTGTGTTGTATGAAAAGCTTTTTTTTTTTGCAAAATTCTTGAAATAATTTATAATCGATTTTATAAGTTAACGTTCAATTTAAATTTGTAATTGTATGTTATAGAGCAGCTGATGTTAAACAGTCCGTCGATGTGCGTTCAGTCTGCTCGCTGGAAAGTGGCACTTCGACGAGGGATGTGGAAACAAGCATTGCTTCGTCATTGTCAACAATTGCTTCGTCGTTGTCATCTCCTGCTAGCGTGGTTGCGAGCAATTCTGCTGCCAAGTCCGTTTGGCCGTCACAGACGAATAGTTTTCTGGATATTTCACTGGAACGAACGCAGTTTTCAGAAAAACCATCTGTAGGTGATGAGTACAACTTCCATACGGATATGCAGCAAATAAGCTATAATTTTGTTCAACCGCTTGACAAGGTTGATGATGGTAGAAAAGTTCCGCAGGATGATTTTGAACGTTTGCTGTCCGAGGTTTTCGATACCAAACAAGCAGAGCCTCTGGTGTCAAGAGCAGCGGAAGTTAAAAGCGTAGAACAACCTAAGCCGTCAGAGGTGAAATCTGATTTCATTGGTCAGCATGTTATACTGCGGCATTTGCTGAACCAAGATGAACCAGCGTCTCTGCAGCAGGGCTTTAACATGACAGCTGGAGATGGCCGGGTGCTTTCAGCAGCTACTTTTGTTGGCGGTGGTGATATGCACAAAATGGTTGCTGATCGAAAACAACTCCAAACTGACGAATGCAGTCGACCCAGAGGAGCCAAGAAAGCTGCTTTATTAGCAGCAGCAAACCACGGTGGATCGGCTGCGAAAAAGAGGGCTTACAAAAACGGTTCCCAACAGCAAGATTCTTGGCCGAGAATGCACCAACAGCCGACCAGGGGCAGTTACGGTGGGCGCAAACAGGCTAATACAACCAGGAATAGTTTGTTGGTGAAATTGCTTGAACAACGATCGCCGCTGACCATCGCCTTGCCGACCAGCATCGCCACACAAGCCATGGATAGACCGCCCCCTCAACCACTCGCAGCCGATGGAATGCACATGCCGTTGACGTTGATGACCAACATTGTTACAAATCAGCAGCAATATCCTTCTGAATCGTACCGCCATGGACATGGGGCTTATGGCTCGTCTACCTCGTTTCAGCCGTCTTCTTATTATCCAGTTACTCCTGATGTGCCGAAAGCTGAGCCGCTTGTCCATGATTTAACAGAAGATTCGTTTTTGCAAAATCGTTACACAACAACAGTCTGTCAACGTTATTACTCTATGTCTGAGGAAAAATTATCGCTCACATCACCTGCTTACGGTACGGATATTTTGGAATGCTCACCACAGCAACAAATGATTAATCCGACCACACCTACAACTGCCTACTGTGCTTCTGCTAATGATACTCTTTCTGCAAACTGCCAACACCACCAGTACGCATCACCACACAGAAATGGTTACCAGCTTTCACAGCAGACGCAAAATTTGCCACTGTTCGATCGTCGCATATCGTCCACATATTTGCAAAACAACAGCAACTGCAATACTAGCAACAACAACAACGGCAATAAAAATGCGGCAATTGTTGGGAAAAGGCCTGCCGTGTCAGACGAACGATCTGCTGACTTTGTAGACACCGGCTGCTATATGTCTCCGGCTTATGCCAAAGCTGAAATGCCAAAACGTTTCCAAAGTGGATTTGAAATTGATCCCACTAGAACCACCAACAACTTGGCAGAGTTAGATTTTGATAGAAACAAATTTACCACTGTAAAGCACCAATATACCACCACCGCTGCCGCTTTCCCAGATCCAAGGATGCAGTCGAACACAGAATTGGCTGCTTGTCAAAATCAGCCCGACTTGAAGTTCTTCTTTGATATTGGCTGAAATTTTGCATTGCAAGAAAGCATTTCCGTTGGTTGAACTTTTGCTGTTTGAATGTTTTCTTTCTCAGTTCAAAGCATTGTCTTCAACTTCTGGCTAATAAATGACCTGTAAAATTTTATTCTCGCTCAAAAGTGAAAGCGATTACTTTGAAAGTTATGAATGCAAATCAAAAATTACAGTACTAATTCAACGAGAATAACTATAAAAGGATGTCAACCATAAGTTTGAAATTTTTGTGGTACAATGTGAATTTGCATGCTTTTTTAAAGAAAACAATGTTTACAGGGTGTTAAATTAAAATTTGTTTGAATTTCAATTTAACTAGATCAATGTATCATCTGTCTTGTAAATTAATATTCACCTTCATATAAAAATAATGGAAGAAACAAAGAATTTTCTTCTTCAAACAAAGAATTTTCTGCTCTTATTATAACTTGAGAATTTTATTTGTTTTAAGCGCTTCTACAACTTGTAAGCATATATCAGTGAAGAGAATAACAACCAAATAAAAATGCCTTTTTTGGTAGCGCTTTTTATAAGTAAATCTTATTCGAATAAAAAATATTGTATATTTAATATTAAAAAAATTTATAAATAAGACGTTATAATAAAATTTTTATTTAATTTTTAAATTATTTTTATAAAATTATTCAATAATTCTTTTAGCACATTAATGTATTGCATCATTCTATATTTAAACTTGAGTTTCTTTATGTACCGTATAAACTGTAGAATGCTTTGTTTTTTGTGACATCCTTTTGATGATTGTCTTCATATTTCGTTCTGTGCTATAAGAACTTTTCTTGTTTATTTTGGCACCATGAATTCTGAGTCGTTAACTGCAATGTTGAAATCCATTGGGGTAATAGCTTTTTGTACAGCACAGAAATCCATTTTGTATTTAATTTGACATTTCAATTGTAGGCTGAATATTTGGAAAATACAAAGGAAGAAATTATGGAAGCGCTTTCACAGTTTCATGATCTCATTGTTCGCAAAGACTTTTACGGTATTTTTTTAATTATTAAGTTCGATGCTTGAATCGAAAGTAGTTGGATTTCATGTTTTGTCAACAATAATCAAGTGCGATTTCTGGTTTATCTGCTATCTGTTAATCTATTATTGTCATTCCGTATAGATATTTGTTTTAAAATTGGGCTATTTTTGTTCATCGTTGAAAAGAGCTTTCCTTTGACGTTTAGACTGTTTAGTTTGTTTGCTAGATTTAATTCTTTACCAATTAAATTTACATTATACATTTTAATACTTTTTTTAAAAAATGTCAGACTTTTGTTTATTAAATTGCTCTACTTTATTAAAACTGTAAATTTAGTTATTTTTTAATGATGTTTCATGATTTGTTTTGCTTTTTTTTAATTTCAGTTGGTAATGATGGCGTGAGAGAATTGGCAATTTGTTTTTGTGGAACAATCCCTGTTAATTATATGGGTGAATATGGCTGACTACATGTGCTACATGCTGTTTATATGTTCATCTTTGACACTTTTAGGCAAAACATACAACATACCTATTTGTATTTATCTTTTGAAAAATTATCCGCATGTGCCTCCAATATGTTTCGTGCGTCCTACTGCAAGTATGATCGTCAAGCCGTCGTCAAATGTGGACAGCAATGGCAAAATTAATGTGCCATATTTGACTGAATGGCATCAAGTTAGTATACAATATGGCGAATATATTGATCTGTGAGAATTTGTTGAATTATTTTTTTTTGTTTCATTTTTAAGTCAAAGTCGGATTTACTTGGACTCTTGCAAGTGTTAGCAATTGTTTTTGGTGAAAGTTGTCCAGTGTTCAACAAACCGGCAAACAGTAGACCATTTGCTTCACAGCAGAGTGCTTCATTTTATCCATCAGGTTTCAAAATTGCATACTGCAATCTTTTTTTTAAACTGTTTGCTATAATTTGAATATTATTTCAATTTATATTTAGACAATGTTATGAACGACGATTTTGCTAGACGAAATCGACGTCCAGTCCCACCTATTCCCAACCAACCAGATCCAAGTGTTTGTCTACCAGGTCCTCCTTATCCTCGTATGTAGTTCTTGTATGTTATTGTTATTTCAGTTATGTATTTATTGTCGTATTTGTGTTCAGTTGGTACGCCATATCC
The DNA here is from genome assembly GCA_001447645.1 of Trichinella pseudospiralis. Taxonomy (NCBI): domain Eukaryota; kingdom Metazoa; phylum Nematoda; class Enoplea; order Trichinellida; family Trichinellidae; genus Trichinella; species Trichinella pseudospiralis. The sequence goes on along the minus strand of JYDV01000072.1, from coordinate 35,874 downwards.
AATCCCACTACCTGCCAGGTATCCTCCGTATCCTAACGCAGTTGCTCATTCTTCCAATTCTGCATTACCATCATGTCCAAGAGGAAGCAGCTCAGTTTGCCATGGGACATCTTCAGCAGGATTTACTTCTTATCCGTCAGTTTTGAATCGTTCTTGTGCAAATAATTCGTTAAATACAACTGGCACTATTCAACCCGAGCACATCAGAGCTAGTATGCTTTCTGCGGCTGAAGATTTGTTGAGAAAAAAGCTTCGCGAAATTATTGGAAGAACATCCGTGAGATCCGTTTGACCAATGACAAAGCACTGGACAATACAATTCATTATTGTAGGCGGAATTGCATTCCCTTCGTCGGTCGAATGAAGAATTAGAATTGAGTAAAAATAAAGTTAAAACTATTCTACAAGATATAGCTGATGAAGAAGCACGGTTGAAAACTGTCGCTTCTGTATACAAAGAACGCAGCGAGTTGATTGACAGCATTCTGGAAAATGTATCTGAAGATGATGTAAAAATTGACGATGCTATTGACACCACTGCACCACTTTATCGACAGTAATTATGCAATATTTATTCAATCAAAAATTATTGTTGATGAATTTGAAGAAGTTGAATTTAGAATTGTAAAATGCTGCACTGAGGATGCAACTCTGGATGATACCATCTATTACTTGGGTGAAGCTTTGAAAAAAGGCAAACTTGAACTGGAGCCATATTTGAAGGTGAGTGAATTAATTCATTTTTCTTTTATACTGTGTTGGTATATTTGTCGTTTTCAAATTTCTTTTTTTTCTTTTCTCACAGTTGGTAAGAGAATTGTCAAGGCAGCAGTTCATGCAGCGGGCGACAATGCAGAAATGTCGCATAGTTGCGGGTCTGGATAAAGAATAATGGATGCACAGTTTTGTCATTTTTTTAAAAAAATTTCACGCAGCGGTCACATTCAACACAGTGCATTTTTAATTCATGCTCATTTTTGCTGCTATTATTTAAACAATTATATTTAAATTTGATTTTGCATAACCAGTATTGGTCATAATTATGTTCCCTTTCTTATAAGAAAAGCAAACGTTTTTTTCTTTTAACATAATTTTTTATTTAATTTATTCATTGAATTTGTTTGTTATACGTGTTCATTCGTCTGTAATTCTGTTTTTGGATACGGATAAAAGTGAAATGAATTTTTACTCATATTTTTGACTATTCAACGAGTACAGTTTATTGAAAAAAATTCTGAATATCAATGAAGATTTTTAAAAATTAGATCAATTTTGATTTTAAAAACAATTAAACAGTATCAAAATTGTGTGTTTGTTTTCAAATAACCGCTGTTGTTAAATTTTCAAATAACCCAGCCTATTATTTTCTTCAAATAATGTCGCAGTAAAGTTCAAAATAATGTTACGTGGTAAAATTGGAATTTTTAAATTTATTTTTTTAACATTTATATTGTTTTTTAATAATTTTTTTGAGCAACTGAAATTTGCACTTGCATTTCAGTATGTACGGTGGGAATTGAATATGCGTCCGCTACGCTGGATGTTTTTCGAATTGATGATGTCACGTAAATTTACTTGTTGTACATTTTTACTTGTAAACAACGCTGTTTTATTTTTATAGGTAAGAACTTGCATTTATTTAAAACAAATATTTTATTGTTGCCAAAATTAAAGCTTATAATCAATCGCTTAGCTGCATTAAGTCTCTTTTATTGGCTTTTTGTTTCAAATTTGATGAACATCGAGCGAATCAAACGCATCAGTTTATGTTGTGCGAGCATTGTTTCACTGTTCATTGTAATTACTGTTAGAACACTGCTAATGGTATTCATGTTTCAGTTTCCTTCTTCAGCTGTAAATTTGATCTTCAGGTGAAATTGTCGTGTGAAAACTGAGAAGCTCTTTTTAATGCGTAATAAATTTCATTAATTTTTTAACCGTTAGGGAAATATTTATTATTATTATTACTTTAACGTTAGGTTATTACTTTAACAATATTCAAAATATTCGCAAAAACAAAAATTATACTTGAATAAAAAATTGGAAAAGAGTAATTTTTGAAAAATTTCAGAGTCGATTGCGGAAACAAAGTCCAGCTATTGGAAAACTTAACGTTTGGCAGCTTATTCATTAAGTTTGTCTGCAAAGGAAGCCGCCACTTTTTGCTGTTTTGAACTCATGTTCCTGGCACTGACATGCTAGTTGCCAAAGTGGTGCTTCTTTTCGTCACTATAACAATGTGCTGTCATCAATCACTGCAACGGAGGTTTGATTTAACGTTTTTTAGCTTTTTTTTTAATTTTTTTTGAATTCATTTTTTTCTGAAATAAGAATACATATTAATATTTGTTGTTGTTTAATGCCACGCACTGACATCAATCACCTTTAACAAATTTCAAAGCAGTACCATGGCCAATAAGATTTTCACGTAAAATTTTCATATCAGTGCTTTTATTAAAAGTCACTCAGTTATATTTATTGTTATTTTTATTTAATTTGATTTCACCTATATTTATTTAGTCAAGAGAAAGCAGTTTTTGACTATTTTTAAATATTATTGTAATTGTGAACAGAGAGGACAATTTCATATTTGACTTTCAAGTTGAATTACGTAAAAAGTAGCACTTTTATGCATTAATTCAAATATTTTTTATTTTCAATGGTTAGTAATTTTAGTATGAGTTATGCATTTTTTATTTGAAAAAGTGTAGATGTATAAAAATGTTTCATATTTTATTGAAATAATATAAAGTATTGAAATTGATAAGTAAAGAAGGGGTAAATAGGAAATCGTTGACACCAACAAGGATTGAAGGAAATATTAATTTAATTTGATTTTTTTAATTTAAATATCATTTTAGGTTGCATTCCAGCAGACCGAATATCGTTCTTTTTATTACTGATGATCAAGATGTAGAACTGGGTAACGAAATTTGTTTTCAGTTCAACTATTTTGATTAATAGCATCAATATTTTAATTTGCATGTGGAATTTGCATTTTGTATTTTAATTTGCACCAGAGTTTGGAACATTTTTCATTTTACACGTAGCTTACGTTGAACAGTTGTTAAAAATTTCTGATTATTCAACGAAACTAGAAATAATGAGCCCTTCAAACACTAATTTGCTTGAATGTGTTGCTTTGGTCACAGCTTATATTGTAGCTTGACATGTTTACCAAAGCTTGCCCAGAATGCGAAACTGTGAAATTGTTTTACGTTTTGATTGTCATATATTGAAACTTAGCTCGTATGCGAATGATGAAATTCGTTTGATGTATGCATGATTTTTGGAAACCATAATTCAGCTTAATGATGCACTTTTGAAGGATCGATGAACTATATGCGAAAAACTTTGAAAATATTTCGAGACGAAGGAGCTGAATTGGTGAACGGTTATGTGACTACACCAATATGCTGTCCCAGTCGAACATCCATGCTCACCGGATTGTATGTGCACAATCATCACGTACATTCGAACAAAGACAACTGTACTGGAAAATATTGGATTGAACACTTGGAACCGAAAACTTATGCCACTTATTTAGCGAATTCTGGATACAGAACAGGCTAGTAGTAATAATGAGAGGGTAAAAAAGAAGTTTTTTTCGTTCACCAATGTGCTTCATTTGATCAGGTTATTTTGGCAAATATTTAAATGAATACAACGGATCATACATTCCACCTGGTTGGAAGGAGTGGATGGCATTGGTTAGAAATTCTCGGTTTTATAATTATACTGTCAACTACAACGGCCGCAAGATTAAGCATGGTGACAATTATTTCGAAGACTACTTCACTGATTTGATTGTCAATGATTCGATAAATTTTTTCAAACGTTCCACACTGCTCTTTCCGCAGAAGCCGATCTTGTTAGTTCTCAGCTTTCCTGCTCCGCACGGGCCCGAAGATCCTGCACCGAAATACAATGATTTCTTTGCCAATAACACAGCTCACCGGTAAGCATTGAAACTTCATTTATTATTTATGATTATCGGAAAAAGGTTTCTTATGTATTCATTGGAGAATTTTATTTTTTGTTTCCAGAACAGCTAGTTGGAATTATGCTCCAAATCCAGATAAACAGTGGTTGCTGCGTCATACGGGTAAAATGGAACCAGTGCATGTGGCGTTTACGGATTTTTTGCAACGCAGACGTTTGCAAACTTTGCTATCGGTCGATGACGCTGTGCACAAGGTGACAGCAGTTGTGCTGCATCACGTGATAGAGAGAGGAAAATGACTTTTTGAAGCATCTTTTCCGCTTTTAGTTGTACAGAGAATTTCGTCAGTTTGGTCTGTTGGACAACACCTACTTTCTGTACACATCTGATCATGGTTATCATTTGGGACAGTATGGCTTGATCAAAGGCAAGACGTTACCGTACGATTGTGATATCAAGGTACCATTTTTTGTCAGAGGGCCGAAAATTGCCAAAGGATTACGGTGAATTTGAAAATGTGATGCTTCTGTTGTGAATTCATTCATGACTACAACTTTCAGCGTAACAAAGCCAGTGGCCAACATCGACATTGCACCGACAATACTGGATATGGCTGGCTTGCCTGCGCCTTCACGTTTCGATGGACGTTCCATTTTGCCGTTGTTGATTTATGAAACTCGTCTCAAGCAAGGGTTAAAATTTGATTAAATTTATTCACACTTATGTGTTTTACACTGATGTTGCATTTTGTAGTAAACCAGCTGCAGAATTGCGTTGGCGTCACAGTGTGCTCATTGAACGAGGGTGAAAATGATTTGTAGTTTTATTTCACGAAAATGAGATTTTAATATTTAAATAAGAATTTGTCTGTTCAGACTTCGACCGAAGCTTGTACGTCTTCGTGAGCGTCTTCGTAAACAACGTGAACGTTACAGCAAAGATATTCGCATTCAACTTGAATGTGAAAAAGAAGAATATCAATCTCCTTGTAAAGATAATCAAGTACTATTGTTCTACGTGTTTATATGTTTTGTTTAATGAGTATTTTTTTTCTTAGCTTTGGGAATGTAGAAAGGATGAAGTAGACCGATATAGAATATTCAAATGCAGAAATACGAAATCTGTTTGGAAAGTGGATTGTACTTGTGAATTGAACGATACTATTTTAGAAGAAAACGTATTAACGTCTAAAACGAAAAGTATGTTTTAGTTAATTTAATTTAATTTCAGTTATTATTAAATCTGAATAAATAGAAAATTTGCCTTCTCTTTCTAGAGCTGAGGAAGCGTTCCACTGAAACAAGCATATCTGATTCTTTGAACAGTTTGATTGAGGGACCGATCTTCATATCTGAGCAAACATTAACCCAATGGGAGAAACAGTTTTTTCATCAAATTCTACGAGTATTTGAGTTTTTTTTTCTTCTTCATTTGCATAAAACAGAAAGGTAAATTCTTTCGAACTACGATGAATATTTTTTTCAGGCACTTTATTCAGACCGAAGAAAATGGGATTTATACTAATTTATTGTCATGCGCAATCTATTTTAAAAAAAAATGTATTTATATTTTATCAAAATTATTCCACCATATATCCAATTATAGAAGTTTACTTATTAAAAGTAGGTAATTTATGATAAAATAATTTAATTTAACAGCTTTTAGCGTTGTTTGTTTGTTCTTTAAGCGTAATATTCTGGAGATGTAATCGCAGAATAAAATAAGTAATTTGTATTAATTGATGAACAGAACATCAGAAATTGTATACGGTAAAGTGAAACTTTTGAGACATTTCTCAATTTGACCAGTTTTATTAATTTTTTTGTTTTTGTCAATAATTTAATTTAGAAAGAAATCGAAAATACAGGATGGTATCAAGGACTCTTCGATGCTTTGGAGGATGATTTTATTGGTGATTCTACTTATTCATCTGAAAAATATGATAATCAGGTAATAATATTTTTTTTGATTAAATACTTATTTACATACTGTAATTGCATTTGTTCAATAAATATATTTGCATATTGAATAAAATAAATAAAGAAGTAAAATTGTTCATTTTTTAGAATAAATTTTATTCCTTATATGATAACTATTTTTATAAGATGCTGTAAATGTATTCATGTTTTAAGAACATATTTTGTGCAAATAGGATTGTCATGTTTATTTTTTTGTTTTGTTGATGATTTATTATTATTTAATTGATATGTTTATGAAAAAATTGTTCTTTTTCTAGATTGATGAAAATGAATTTAGACGAAGCACTCGAAGCATAGAAAATACACGCATTCGTCATAAAGGTTATCATTACTATTATTAGTATTATTATTACGCAAGGAAATATATTCAAATTTTACACTTTGTTAAATATGGTTTTTAATTGTACTTTTAATTTAGATTTTCGACTTGCTCAAGGCTGTGTTCTTTTCCCGAATGATACGTTGCGTTGCATGCCTGAAATTTACCGAGGTGCAATTTTAAATCGCAAACAACAAAAGCATGTGGTCAATGATAAAATACGTATGTTGCGCAATCGTTTGCGAAATTTGAAAGTATGCTCAAAATTCAATTTGGAGAATTCAATTAAGAATTGAATAAAATGCATAGAACAATTGGCATTTGATTGTGTTTATTTTTAACAGTATATACGTCGGCAGTTGAAAGGAAACGGGACCACTGTTCAGTCATTATTGTTCGGTGAAAGTGAAGACGAAGAAGATGGAAATTTTTCAGAGCAAAACAGCAATGGTGATGACCAACAGCAGGGTCTGTTGTTGGGCGATGTTGTGGACAACAATAGCAGCCAAGAACACTGCCCTTGTGTTTTGAATAGTGGCAAGAGTCATCCGTTGAAAAAGTGAATAAAACAAGCCATTAAGCAATTGTTGTAAATGTGTACATTGTGATGTGATGTGATGTAATGTGAGGTGATGGTTTTCAGGAAACCATTTGATGAAATTTCGGATGCAGATCTGATTCGTTGGGCGACACGGATGGGAAGAGGCCGTTCTGAACGTAGGAGAGGTAGGAAAAGCAAAGATGAGGACGGAAAACGAAGAAGAGTCAAGCCGAAGCATCTGTTTTGCAATGTGCCCAATTTGAACTGCTTCTCTCATGACAACAGCCATTGGCGGACGGAACCGTTTTGGACATTGGGTCCATTTTGCTTTTGTCAAAATTCTTACAACAATTCATACGGCTGTTTGAGAACAGTGAATGTTTCGCACAACTTTCTCTATTGTGAATTTGTTACCGGCTTTGTCAGCTATTACGACATGTACAATGATCCATTTCAAGTGAATTGATTTTTATCTTTATTTTTTTTAAATTCGATTTTAGAATATTTTAATATTTTTATTTCAGTTGCACAACATCGTCTACGAATTGAGCGTACCAATGTTGGAGCAGCTCAGTGCTCAGTTGGACAAGCTGCGACGTTGCCATGGTGTGGAAGAATGTGAAAAATACAGCGTCGCTTAAGCGTATATATATTTTTTTTTTGTTTTATTTCCGTATCTTTCATTTTCTTCTCCATTTCCTTTTTTTTAAAATTAGCATGGATATTCATTTCGTAAATAAGTAGTTATAAGTGATCAAAGTCGTATTGTTTGTTTGATTTTTACTGTAGAAAGTTTGCTTCAGCTTTGTCGCACCAGCTTACCGTATAGCTGTAGCTGATTAAAGCTCTATTGTTATAAGCAAGTTGGTTTTTTTTCTGAAGCAACAAATCACGCCAAGCAGAGAAAATTTTTTAAATGAGCTGTCGAACATGATGCTGCTATTGAAACGTTTAATGTTTCTCATAGCACACACACACACACACACACACACACACACACGTACACACTGCTGGAAAAAGTATTGTTTGTTGTTCAGTTGCAGCAGCTTCACATCTGCATTAACAAAGAAAGAGATTGTGAAAATCTGTGAAGCATTTTGAAAAGTTTTCCAAAGACACAAACTTGATATCACAGACAGGCGAGTCAAGTGAAGCTTTTATCAATTTTATATTCTAATTATTGTTATTATTGTGAAAAATTTGAGCTTCGTTTTATAAAGGTTTAAAAAAACGTCGTGACAACAAATTTCATTGGTTACTTTAGTATTGCTGAAAACTGATAAACTTTTGTTAACAATTGCTTTGTATAGAATATATGCTGAATTATTTTTCAATGGAATATTAAGCACGTTGTCAACAAATAGTTTGAATTGTTTATTTGTAAATTAGCTGTAAGTCTTTTTTCATATTGAACAATGCTTGTCTGTTCTTTTTGTTTGTCATATTAGTTGACGCGACAACACGGTATATAAAATGTCAGGCTTCTTGAATTGTAATGATCAATATTCCAGATGTGTATCTGAAAATTCAACATTTTTCACCGTAATTAAGCAAACGTGTGCAAAGCCAGGCTAATTCCCAGGCTTAGTGTAGGGCGTACTTTATAAGCGGATGGATATGTTGCTTTCTTTGTTTGAAATTCTGAATACAACTTACGCTAGTTCTTTGTTGCGCTTTGGAATCGAATTACACCAATTAACATTGCAGAAGTAAATTATCAGATTATCTGTCAATCCGTAGTAAATGGAAGTTCATTCATTTTGAAAACTTTATTTTTCACAAATAGTTCTTTCAGTTCATTATAGCTTATATATATTATTCAAAAATAATGATAATTGCAAAATATAACCTTTCTTGAGAAGTTGTATTTTGCTGACCCAAAATGGGGTTAACATTCTATTAGTATAGTGTAGCAGGCATGGAATATTGTACAATCTGAGGAAATATCGATTAAGTCGCCTGACCGGTGCCTGTAATATTAGCTGACTTGACCGACATGATTAAACAATCGTGCACGTTTGACCTATAAAAATAGAGGTTACATATCCGCATGTCAGAGACAATTGGATAGAATCTTATTGGACGCCAGACTTGCAGATTGGTTTTTGGATATTATCCGACTGACCCTGACTGATTGGAAAAATCTGCGCAAAACTTAACATTTCTGTCAACGTGAACGGTCACTTTGTGCTTGTCTCTCTGTGTCGTGCTTTTCCGTTGCATATCAATACTGTTTTTCCTGTTGAACAGTATTGCATTTTCAACTTTTCGTCTTTCATCAAACAAATACCGCTACAAACTGACGTTGCTGCATTTTTTGCATAATTTTGTTGAAAGTAAGCAATTTGTTTTTGTTTTCTTCTTTTTCTCAATTTTGCTCGAAATTTATTCAATGTTTAAAAATTGAACGTGTTCGAATCAAGAAATAAGAAAATACATCATAATTAGAGCTATTTGAAAAATTCTTTGAACGCAGTTTTGACACATGTCACGTTACGTTTGACTGACTGCATTTCCATCATCAGAGAGTGTGTTTTCGTCAAGCTCTTCCTGCAACAGCGTAGCTGTCCTTCTAAAACAACCTGAATAGCATTTTCATTACTGTAACTGTCGTACAATTCGTTTGAAACAACAAAAACAACGTTAAATTGTAAAACTTTTCAGACGCAGTTGACATTTATGCAATTAATATAATATTACATTTATATGTTGATCAAAAAACTTTATTAAAATTCACCGATGACTTTTCATTTTTTAACCATTGCGTCACATGGCTAAGCAGCAGTTCACGTGAATAATGGTAATGAATGAAAAGGTGTGAAAAATGATAACAATTTCTTAGGGCGGTGAAGAATTTTCACTGTTACTATGGACGCAGTGTTGAGCAAAATTTTAATTACACAACAGACGTAATTCTTCAATCAATAAAAGCACATCAATTGCACTTCTTAGAATAAAAAATGAAAAAATTGATTCCAACAACTTCTGAAAATCGAATTTTTTTTATTTTATGTTTTTATTTTGAAAATGGTTTATTTTATTTTTTTTCTTCCTTCTGTAAATGTGCAAATATTCAAAATCAAACTATTTGATTACGGTGCCTAATTGTTCAACACAACCTGACATTCAAATTTTGATTTTGGGGGTCTGTAGATTGTGTGGCGTCATTGCTGTTGAGTGACGGCTTTGCAGTTGGTAATCTCTCTGTGGTGTTGTTCTGCCTAGTCAGAACTTCTGAAGCGTCTTTCAAAGGCAAAAATTCTCCTTAATCAGTTTCGGTGTTGTCCGAAATTTGGTTTGCGCGTACACATCGATGAGCCCAGATAGTTCGGTAAGCGATAATATTCTTTGCCTTGCTTCAGGTGATTATTAATTTTGCCGCCTCAATTGATTCGGACGATATCTTTGTCGTCCATATTTTATTGATGCTTTTCTGAAGCGTCCGCGTGTTGTTTGTGTTTACTGATCAACTTAACCGATGACGACGTCGTGTCGCTTTTGTTCGTCATAATCACTTTGCTGCTTTTCAATAATATATAAAGTCAGTTACTTTTTTCTGCTTCTTTTTTCACATTCGCGTTTGTTGAAATGATTCAATTATATTTAACAGAAATTACTGTTTTTATTCAGTTAATCAAATTCTGTTTTTCTGACAAATCAAATATTCTGTTTTATCATTTTCCTCTAATCATGTAGTTTCTGCTAGTTTACTAAATTTACATTTTACATTAATTTTCGTAATTTATAATTTCTTCTTGTTAGTTTGTGTAGCTAGTTCAATTATTGACGATTATTCTTTTTTATTTACAGTTGATTCTTTTTTAAAAACAATTCTCCAATTCCTCGTCATTTATGACACAGTCAGTTGTTGAACTTTTTTAACACCTCACCGTGTTTCAGTTTTTTTACAATTATGTCAGTATTCATGAATGCAGCTAGTTTATTTAGCTTACGTTGGGAAACTCTTTGCATAATTTTATGTAACTGGTTTAAAGTTTAACAACTCTTTGAGTTTGGTATTGTCCGGTTCAGTGGTATAGTACAACGCGAAGGAAACAGTAGAAACAATCCGGACATGGGACAGGTTAGTTTGAGCATTTTCTACGTTTGTATATTTAATGCATTGGGAATTGTGCGAACAATAGTTGCAAGTTGTGTTGTTTTGTTTATTAGTGATTCAGCTTTTCACTTTTGTTCCAATTTTATTTAAATTCTGCATGTCACTTTGTACTGTCAGTTGAAGATATTGAATGCTTTAAAAAATGGAGAGATTGTTTGTCGCGTTTGTCATTGATTGTGACTTTGCCATTAATAATGACCAAGTGTAATAATTTGACATAAACAGTATGGATGGATTGTAACAGGCACGAGAGTCTGTAGCGAATGATCGTCAGCAGTTGTTTATTTGGACAAAATGCACGTTACAGACAGAAAATATTTGTTCTGTCATGTAAATGGAGAAGGAATATTGTAATTTCACGGTATTTTCTGATGTTCATGTATTAATTCATCCAATTTAGAAATATTGAATTGGTCTAAATTTAGTAGTTTGTGAACGCAAGCATGCATTTTCTTTCCTTTTTTTTGTTTTGAATATTGTAAGTTATTTAATTTCTGCACAGTTATACTTTAGTTAGTTCATTACTATCTGAAATAATGTTAGATGCTATTTTGTGGTTTTTATGTTTAAGAAACCAACTCAATTAACTTTTCATGTTAACAACAATTGAAATTGAAATTTATCGTAAGATAGATGTATATTTTTGTTTTTAAATATTTTGTAATAATGTCTACAAGGTGATCAATTAGTTGAGGTTCAATGCATAAAATTTATTTGATTTTTATTTAATTTATAAGGTTTAGTTTGTGATTTCATTTACAGTATTGGTTGTTGTTCAGGGCTAAATATTGGCATTCAGTTGCAGACTAGTGATTAAAAAAAGAAAGAACATAGCAGAAAAGACGTCAGCAAGATGAGAATTAAAGTGGACTTTTTTTTTAAGTTCATCATAGTCAACAGCAGCTTTCTTTTTATTCACTGAATTTTAGTTATAACTGAAACCTTAATTTATGCCGTGCTACCGGAAAATATATACGCTGATATGTATATGTGTGTACATGTGTGCTTTGCAAAGTTTTTGCATTTTCAAAAAATGAATATTAAAATTTGAAAAGATACAAAAGATCATCATTATTGCATTGTTAATAATAGATTTGCGTTTTGTGCTGCAATTGATTGCAATACGCTGACGTTACTTTTGTTTTTAGGTTTTATCGACATTTTCAAGCATTAAGCTCGTCCTGCGTAAAGTTGTAATGCTGAACGGTGTTTTTGCGCTGAGCAGGTTTGGTGGAGAAATTTGTGAAGCACAGCACGTCAAATAGACCTTGACCTGTTGTGTATATTTTTGTCCCTTAGCCCATTCTATTCACAGAATTATAAAACTCATCACAAGTCTTTACCGTTCTAACGGACATCTAGAACAAAGAAGCTAGCTACACTCTTTCTTTGTTTTTTTTTGCATTGTCTGATTTTTTGTCCCCTACTCCAAGGTTACCGTATAGTTGATTCATTGTTTCTCCACTTAATCGCAGTATTTGTTCACTGCTGTGTGGTGTGGAAATCGATCTATATAATAGTGCAGCATTTCAAGTACTGTTATATAGTGAACGAATTTTTCTCGCTTATTACTGCGTTGGTAAGTTTTGAATATGCACGATATGAGATGCAGTATATATATATTGTCTGTATTGAAGTATTTGAATGATTTCTTATACTTGCTTTTTTATTGCAGTTTGACTTTTTTATCTGATTAACAAGAATGGCTCGTAGCAGTATTATGTCAAACTCGAATCATCGCACTACCCCACCGAATAATTATTACAAGCCAGCTCCGGCAGAAATATCTTACGGCCACATGCGATTTTTGATCACTGACCGTCCCTCGGACGCTACTATGGGGCAGTTTTTAGAGGTAATGTATATTTTATTGCAAGTATACGATATTCGGGAGGGAGAATTCCTTATGCTGTTGTTTTGTTTTTTTGGTTTTTACTGGTATAATTTGCTATTTTGCATTGTTTGCAAAAGGCAAAGCAATGATGATGATGATGATGAATGCAACAAGTGGAGGAAATAAATTTTGCAAAGCAACCAGTATTATAATTACAAGATCTGTATTGTTGCATCGTTGCATACATTTATTTATTTGAATGGTTGTGAGTGTGTCAGAAAGTTGAAAACGTTGGTGCCGACGTTTAAGAATCTTCAAAGATCATCGGATGGTCTATTTAATATTAGTTGGCCTTTTGTTTCTTTTATCAATTTTTCAAACTTCTGCTTTTTCAACTTTGCAACGTCGGTTGGTCAGGATTGATTTTTCGCCTATTGGCATTGATCGATCTTCAATATTGCCATAACTTGCACACAACAACTTTGTATGCGATGTTCGGAAGCATCATTGTCTATCATCATCATCATTCGCTACCACCAGTAGTAGTTAGTTATACAGTAATAATGTGCTTTTGATTGCAATGATTAATTTGCATCGGATCAGCATATTTGATACTTTACCGTTTACCGCACAGCTCTTTTCGCTGCATCCGCAACATCTATGTCTTGCGTCAGCACTTGTCATTCATTCATTCATTCATTTCTTATTTTTCTATCAAATGTGCAAGTCAATTAATGTAACAACAGAAATTAGAAAAAAATAATAAAGAATCAAAAGGAAAAGCATTGATTAAATAAAGTAAACGAGATGAGGTATTATTCCTTTCAACTATGATTTGTTCCCTTTTTTTCTTTTTTATTTATTTATTTTCAAACAAAAGTTGTTAAAAGTATTTTTGTTACATTTCAAACATTAATGCTGCAAGATAGAAGAGTTTTTCCGAGTTTTGTTTCAATCAAAGTTCTAAACATTCTTCTAAAATTTTAGGAGGATTTGTTATTGATTGATTCATTAATTAATATGTTCAACAAGCTTTTGCTAATATTTATCTATTAGAATGAATGGACAACAAGTTGGATTAAATTTACATTTTTAAAAATTACTTTTAATCTGTATATTGTAGATTAAATATGATCATAATTTCAGGAGCTGAAACGACATCAAGTTCACATTGTTGTGCGCGTATGTGAACCGACTTATTCTGTAGAAGAGTTGAAGCAACATGGTATTGAAGTTGTGGTAGGTTATTGATTACATTCATGTTCATGCTGCATATTTTTATTTTGCTTTTTTCTTTATTATTTTAGGATTGGGAATTTCCGGACGGTATGTCACCACCGAAAGAGATTCGAGATAGATGGATCGAACTTTTGAAAGAGCGTTTCGTTGCCGAACCAGGCACTTGCATTGCAGTTCATTGTGTTGCTGGATTGGGCCGGTAAGTTTCACGTTTTTTTTTTATTATTTATATACACATACAAATAAATTATATTATAATTTTTGTTCAGCGCTCCGGTTTTGGTTGCACTTGCATTGATGGAAGCAGGTTTGCAGTTTGAGGATGCGGTTGATCTAATTCGACAGTAAGTGAATTGCATTAAATTCATTGATTTAATTAATTATTTATTTTGAATTTGCATTACTTTTTGATATGTAAAAGTATGCGTTCATTTTAGAAATCGAAGAGGAGCTATTAATCAAAAGCAGTTGTATTATTTGGAAAAGTATAAGTCATCTGGAGAACTGAAACGTTTTCGAAATGGAAAACGAGAACGCGAATGTGTCATCATGTAAGCAGTCTCAGTCGATGTGGAAAAAGCAGCAGCAGCAGCACGTATAACTACTACTATTTATTACTATTACTCCTATTACTACTATTACTACTACTACTACTACAATTCCTACTGCTACTACAACTACTACTACTACTACTACAACTATTACTATACTGATGAGGCAATACTTTTTCAATGCTGAGAATATTCAGGCTTTTAACTTTGCTCCTGTAATGTCTTACGTTTTGAACTTGACTTTTGTCCTATGCTTGAAACAAATAAATATTTTTGATTGATAAAATTCTTTTTTTTGGATACTTTTGTTACTGCTCACAGCAATTTTGCAACAAGCATACTTGTTTAAAGTAACATGCTTTTCTTTGCCTCCGCATTTATTTTACATGAATAGCATGAAAACATAGTTGTTTACTGTGGAATTTATTGAAAAAGAAGCCCCTCACATTACCAAATATGAAGTACTGAAACAAATGTTGTTGTTCAATGTACAGTACTTTTAACCGTTAACTTCAGCTTCAAGAGAAGTAAAAGCAACAGAGGGAGCATTGAAAATTTTGTTTATTTAAAACTTGATTGAAACAATTTTCGTTTGCTGAAATGATAAAAACAGCTTGCATTTGTCGTGTCAATGTTTACTTTATTCAAACCATTTTTTCAGACACTTTCTACATGTTTCATAAACCAGCATAAATTATTTTTGCAACAATGAAGCACAGTCTTGTTGTTTTCAACAACTGCAAATGTTAAGCACTATTTTATTTTATTTTATTTTAGATCAACGCTCAAGAACGTGTACGTTCGTATTTTTATTACAACACCGTAATCACCTTCTTTAGGTTACTGTACATAGAAGAGGAAATAAGGTAAATGATTTTTTTGATTAAAAAACTCAAAAGTTGGATTACTGTAATTAACAATAATAAAGGGTTCTAAAAATTGTTCAATTTTTTAATTAAAAAGCACTTTACAATAGAAATTTAATTACAAATTAAATAAATGGTAAATTTAAGTAGAAAAATTTAACTGTTTCTTTCAGTTTGAATAAAATAGTGGTTCGTATGGTGAATATCTAACATTTAAGTAAACTGTGCTGAGAAAAACTTCCTGTCTAACATAAGTTGACTAATTTGTAGCGTTTTGTTATTTTGAGCGGCCAATCAACAGTGAACAGCTAGAGGGATTCATTTGTCGGTTGATTGATCTGATCTGATTTGATTTGATAAATTTTTCAGCATCAAAATATTTATGATAAATTTACTTACTAAATTTGACTTATTGGTTGATAAAAATAAGTACATTTACGTTCAAAATGTACAATACTTTTTACACTTCAACATAACGACACTTTTATGCATCACTTGATGATACAATTCTGAGGCAAGTTCATTAATAATGTTATCTATGCAAATTATACTCTATGGCAAGTGTTTGATCAATTTTGATTACGGTGTCTGTTGGTTGCATTGTGTTTTGCACCAAATGTGTGTCTTTTTCTGTTGACTAAAAACGAAATGCGATTTGCTAAATGTTCACAGCTTGCTCAGTTCATGTAAACAAACTCCGCCCATCTGAATTGCACAATTCACTGCTTCTATTCACTGGATTGGCTGTTGATAAATCAAGCAACAAATACTGCCAAGAATTTGTTCATATTTGCCAAAGTGTCAGTTGATAAGCAAATTTTTGGTCGTTTGTTACACAGAAATGTAAATTTTACTTTTACACACACCCACACACAGTGATATTACGTTAAAAAATACATTTAACTTAACCATAAGTTATATATATATATATATATATATATATGTGTGTGCGTGAATGTGTCTCCGTCTGTGTGTCTGTGCGTGTCTGTGTGTGTAAGTGCAGTTTAATTTAATTCAAGTTTGGATGAATTGAGAATGAGCAGTACACATTGCTTGTATATTAATTAACAGCTTTCAGCCATTATTCAATAATGCGTTGGTTAGGTTAAAGAAGCTTAAATTATGATTTTGTACTTCGTGTTGAGCAGATTAATTTATTTTATTTTCTTCAAATGAATGTTCCAATTTTCCAAATAGACTTTTGTGTTTGTCATTCAATCAGACGAGTAGTGAGTGTGCAAGGGCTATATTTCATCTGATGTGAATGTTTGTTTGTTCAAAGCTTATCAGAGGAACCACCGGCTTACTATTTCAGTATGCCTTGCCTTAAGGCAATCGTATAAATTGATGAGCAAAAATTGATCGTATTCTTAGTGCTAAAGCTGCTTCTAGAAGCTGATCGATTAAAAATGTTACACTTCCGCTTGCATTATTTATTGATTTTCACCACATAGGCAGCCGCTTTTCTGCACAACTGACCGTGCTTTTCACAGCTGAGTCAGTATGTAGAGAAGATTTCTTTTTTTTTTTTTGCTCCACTACAATATAACTTGTGCACTTAATGAATTGTAAGTTGTTGATTTATTTCAATTATCGTTTTTTGTTGCTGTGCTTGACCATGGAATTTAAATATAAATTAAGTTTAATTTTTGTCTGTAGATGCGTGTCTTTACATATTCTCTGCATATAGCATTTTATTTTTAAATAAATGTCAAACAGTTGAATTGTGTGATCTTGTTCGTCGTTTGTTCTTGAATTTTGCAATATTTTCCACCAACGATGACGAACAACTGCTATTTGGCATTCTTAGCTTTTCAAGCATAAGCATAAGCAGCTGAAATGCGCATCAGGGGAAATCGACTAGGCCTGATAACTGATGTGCCGGCTTATTGACAGCCACTCGTCATAAATAACAAATAAGAAGAGTTAGCCAGTGAATGGGAAGAATTGAGAAAAAAGGACGAGATGTGAGTGAACAAGAGAAAGAATGAAAAGGGGGGAAGTGAGCAACAAAGTGCATAGGAAGAAGCAAGTGGCAAAGTGAAGCTCAGTTGTCATCTGCGCTTTTACAACCATTTGTCATCCGTATAAGCTTTCCAGTGTCATTTTCATGCTTGTTCATTTTGTTGATCAAGCTGGTTGAAATGAAATTTGCGTTCAGGAAATTTCATACTCTCTTTTGTTCATGCTTTCTGCACGCTTCCAGCTCCAATCATGTCAAAACTCCACTTTCAATTATTTATTTGTCGTTGTCTTCTCATCTGTTGTCGTCGTTCATAACTGCAATGAACAATTATTTTACAATTTTATTATCAATAGTTTACTTGAATCTTCGTAATTTATTTACCAATTACATTTTCATCAATTATGCTTGAAGGTATTTTTATATTAAATGGAAAACTTTTTGAAAGCAACAGATGATGATGATGATGATGATTACATTTCACTTTACAAGCCTCTTATCTTGATATCACCAGCAAAAGTGCTTGCTTATTGTCTCCAAATGTTCACCGACTACGTCATTGTTAAGGTGTTACGGTGTTAAGATTCTGTCGATGTGTCATTGTTTTTGTTGTTCACTTGTTGCTAATCTGTTTTTCACTGTCGCTACTTTTGCTACAGTTTGTGACCTATTTTTTTTTATTTTATCAAAAACCTCGGTGTTTAATTCTAGTTATGGGTGTGTCTGATCACTTCAGTTCAGTTTAGTTCAGTTCAGCTTGTTGCTTGTTGCTTGTTGTTGTTGTTGTTGTTGTTGTTGATTACAATTACCATCCATAATTTATTGAAATTTATGCTACTCTTTTCCTTTTTTTTTCCTCTTATTAAATCATCTTATTTATTAATTTCTTCTTATTCATAGACAAACACTTTTTTCACTGGCAAACGTGAAACGCCTCTACAAAAACTGCATCACGCAATAAACGCAACTGCTCGTGCGTAACTACCAGACCGTTCGTTGACCACTGGTCAAGATTGGGTCAACATCGAAACCAGATGCAATATACTCACTGCAGACAGGATGCTCAATTCTACGAATAATCATTTACACCAGAATCATCTAAAATCGAATTCGGTTTGTTCAAACCTGCCAATCACAACCACTGGCGCCATACATGCTGACAGCTTAGACTGCCTTCCTTACGATATACAGGGAATTATTGAAAGGTAGCACTCGAGTGGTACTGATTCAGATTTTTATTTTACTTTTTTATTTTATTTTTTAAATTGTTTTTTCTTCTCTTAATTCAATTCAATAATTTTATTATCTTTAAACAAGCACTTTAGACCGTAATGAAAATTATTTTCATGACACTTTAAAAATTGTGCTATTTGAAATATTTTCATTTTATAAATGGTAAAATTCATTTCTTTGATCAAATAATTTAATCAAAGCAATCCACCTACCAGAACAAAAGTAATACAATAATTAACATACTTGACAATCTTTATTTTATAATACAGTATGTCATAGTTGCATGCATTCTACGGAGCATTTGAAGCATGTCGTGTGCGACAAAAGTTGTATCGTGTTTGTGCCCTTGAAAAGATTTTGGAACAAACGGAGAGTTTAAATAGACAGACGGAAATGGAAAAGTAGTATTCCATTGTTCGAAGTGCAATTCAATTGCACAATTGAAACTTTAAGCGGGAAATGAGAAATTGTTTCGAATTAGACGCAAATTAGACGATAGCATGCTTGTTAACCAGTTTGAATTTTGTTGTTTGATGAATCGTAAAAGACGATCATCCTGACTTTGATGGTTCAATTTTGATATTTCACTTTACGCTTTTTAAACAATGAGCCTGCTTATTTTGATATTATAGTTTCATGCGTGAAAATTATTGCAGATAATTTAATAATGCAAGCAATTTAATCGGTATTATTTTGGAGAGAGCATCGATTATTGCACTGCAATTATTGATTCATTGCATTCGTTGTTGTCGTTTGTTTGTTTATGGTGTGCGTATTAGCATAAAGTTGTAAACAAGTTAGATTCAGTAACCAAGTTAGAGATTTGTCAGCTTTTTTGCTATGCTAATGTTTGCTGATTAAACGGTGAAATAAATGGGCATTCATTATTGCTGAAGCAATAATTTCTGCAGGCGAATAGTTTGAATTCAAGCATACTGGTGGTTGATACAATAAATGTTGGATGCCGTTGAGTTGAATACTTTTTCTCGTGTACAACGTGTGGAAAGGACGTTGATATTTACCGAAACAGATATCAATCAGAAGAAAATATCATTGTAGTTATGTTCACCTGTTTTGTAACGACGACAGCTTTGTACATTAAGGATGCTTATGTGTGAAGTGAAAATTGATGAAAATGTTAATCATAGCAATAATTTATCAGGTGTTAATTGATTATCAAGTTCATATGGTTACATTTTTGTCAGTGTGATAATGTAAAAAAAATGAAAACAAATTAAAATTATTATTATCAGTCAGCCAGTTGTGTTTTATTCAGAATTAGATGCTATCTGTAGGTATATATTTAATGTTAATTCCAAATTTCTGTTATTATGAATTGCGATTTTGAATTTCACGTCTACATTTTTCTTCTATTATGTAGTTTAGATGAAAAATGTGTTTTTCTTAATATTAGTTATTTTTTTTTTTAGAAATGCGACTTCCGTTTTATACCGTGTCCTCAGCAGGGGCACATTTCAATCATTTGCTGTGAAAGTGGTGAACTTAAAGAAACGTGCCTGTCGCCCTGGATTTTCAATAGAAGGTCTGAATTTGTTTTTTTATTTATTGATGTGTATTTGACTTTTAATACAATTTTATTAAAATATTCAACTTGTGCGTGAATACAGAATTTGCTTGCGAGGCAAACGTACGATAATAATTTCCTAGAAATCTATTAGAAAACTGTTCTATGACCAGAAAGCATCAATCCGAACAATTCAATCATTGTCTATTATTGTTTCATGCGTATTTGCAATGTAGTAATTGTTTTAGATTTAAAGAGAGAAGTTCAAATATGTTGCGGTCTCAAGCATCCGTACATTATCGGTCTAGTGGACACATACCAGTTGAATGACTCTTTTTACATTGTTTATGAATTGTAAGTTATTGTACTGATTTTGGAAGATTATATAAAATTTTTATGATAATTTAAATTTTAATATTCGAATAATGCAAGAAAAACGTTTTTGTTTTCATTCAAGGCAATATAAACAATGATGGTAGCTGTGTGACTTATGAAATGTATTTGATAAATAAATAGTGCAACGAAAGAAAAGATGATTAATAAATGTTATGTTCTGAATAAAGTAAACATTTATTTTTAAACAGTATTATTAAAATTTTGCTCAATTTAGCATGGAAGGCAGAAATTTGTGTTTGGAAATTGTCGAAAGAGCAGCGGCAGGATTCGTCTACAGTGAGCATGTAGCCAGTCATTATTTACGTCAGTTGTTGAACGCTCTGAACTATTGCCACGAACGGGATATCATTCACCGGGATATCCGTTTGAAATGCATAATATTGGCAAATAAAGAAAATTCGTCGCCAGTCAAATTGGGCGGTTTCCATTTGGCAGTGCAACTTCCCGATTGCAACGCAAGAATTCAAGGCAGCAAAATCGGTTCGTTGATGTACATGGCCCCTGAAGTTGTGGACGGCGAGCATTACAATTGTGCCGTGGATATGTGGAGCATTGGTGTGGTTGCTTTTGTTCTACTCTGTGGACGTTTTCCATTTTACGGTTCCACGGAAGAAATTTTCAATTTAATATCAAACGGCAGGTATACGGTAAGAAATTTTTTAAATAATTTTTCTGCGTCTTCTAATTTTGAATTAATAGTAAATGTTCGGTTAATTTACATACAATTTTCATTACAATGAAAAATTATTTTTGAGAAATGAAAAAAGTAAAATCAAAAATGTTTCATCTGTAGACACAGCACAGAACTTGGAACTATGTGTCAGATTATGCTAAAGATTTTGTTATCAAATTGCTCACAGTTGACCGTCATCGCCGCATGACCGCTCCAGAAGCTCTTAATCATCCTTGGATTCAGGTGAACATTTTTCTTTTTGTCAAATAAAAATAACGTTTTAAATTTAATTTTAGGATAAAGGTATGGTTGCTCAAAGGATTCATCTTACCGAAACTGTTACCGCTATGCAACGATTTAATAAGTTAGAAGGCATAAAAGTGTGTTAGACAGCTTGTTGTTGTTGTTCTTGTTGTTGTTGTTGAAGTTATAGTTTTATTTATTTTGATTCTGAATTTAGAACAGAATTTTGATGTGTGTTAATAGTCCAAGGTGGACTTTTACTGCTAACGATGGCAGCATTGATATTGTTGATCCTTATTATTGTTCCGATGACCAAAATGCCTCCAGCAGTATGTTTGAACATTTAATACTAATGCTATCTATTTCTTTTACTAGTTGATCTATTCAATGAGAAAAATTGTATTTTAATTTCGAACGATAATATTTAAATTTCATTTAATAAATCAAAAAAGGTTTTACTATTTATGTAAATTAAACATTGAAATTAATGATTTGCTGTATGAAAGAGAAAACATGGAATTCAATGAATGTTTAATGAATGGGAATGTTTTTATTTTTTAGAAGCTGTTGGACAATTGTACATGGCATTAGATCAAATAATCAGTCTCTGTGATGGAATAGAAAGCTACAATTTACCCTTTTATGAATATACAATGATGGATGATCGACTTTATGATATATTAGAAGTGAGTGAGTATGAATAATATTTTATTTCAATAGCAGTGACATGTGAAAATTAATTCATCGTAAATATGAGTGATAAAAAATTATTTTAATTATGATTTATGATGCTTTTCGTTTGTGTGGGTGTGGGGTGTATGTGAAGATTGCGAAAATTGTGACAATCTTCGAAATTTATGAAATTCGTATAGTCCATTTTTTAATATAAAATCTAATTTTTTTTGTTTCTGACAATCTAGCTTATTTTATATTTAAACATAAAATATGCAATTGTATTAGTGAACATACGGTTGCTATATTAAGTACTTGTTCATATTTTGCTTCTGATGATGGCGATGACAATGGTTTTAAATAAAGTTTTTTTATACGTTTGTATATTTAATTTAGCATGTCATTTTTTAGCTGTTCGATCACATTAATTTAATTAGCGTTCGATTTTCATCGCCAATTTGCACATCCTATCAACTGCTGGAAGGAGCCCTTGAATTGTTGAGTTCGTTTGAACCATCTGACAATATGATGAAGCTTTTGCTAATTTTAAACTCTCCCATTATGAAGGTTGTTTATATTTCTTTTTTATTTTTGTTTTATCTGCATAAAACGTTTTCTGGCCAAACTAAAGAAGAATGAATATATTTTGTAGATAATTTTTCACACTGCGGATGTGATTGCTTATGAAGTGTTTGGTCGGCTTTCGAATCTCACGGCTGAAAACGTTCCATCGTTTGCTCACGCAGCTACAAGTTGGGAAAGCAATGCTATTGATGAACTGACTTTGAGCTCCAGCGATCTTTCGCTAACTCCTGTGAAACGTGTGCGTATTATTCAATTTCAACGAAACACTGATGAACCAATGGTATTATATTATTTTATTGATATGTTTTATTTAAGGAAATTTTAAAATGTAAAGTACTTGACATTAACATTGCTTGACCTTTTTGAAGTAATTTTAATTTTTTAATTAAAATTGTAGGGAATCACAATGAAAATCAACGAAGATGGAAAGTGCATCATCGCTAGAATAATGCACGGCGGTATGGTGCATCGGCAAGGTTGTTTTGTTATTTATTGATTATATTTTAAAAAAATAGAACATTTTTTGTAAAATTAATTAATATCTGCTGAAATGCAGAACGGTATATTGATTTTTTTTTATTATTTAATTAGTTGTTAAGTTTTCACATTTTAAGCAGTTTATTTTGTGCATTGCATTTGAAATAAAATTTTTGTTTTTTATTTTTAATGTTTTAGGAACATTGCATGTTGGGGATGAAATACGTGAAATCAATGGTATTAACACATCCTGTCAAACAGTTGAAAACTTGCAGAGGATGCTTCGAGATCTTCGAGGCACATTAACTTTTAAAGTGATTCCAAGCTATCGAAGTGCTCCACCTCCTTGTGAAGTGAATAACATTTTTTGTTGTTATTAATTTTGTCTACTGTTTTTTTATTTTACTTATTTTTAACTCTTCATTTTTCAAATTTTTATTAATTTATTTCAGATATACGTTAGAGCTCAGTTTGACTATGACCCCTTTCAAGATGATTTAATTCCATGTCCTCAGGCAGGCGTTCCTTTCAAAACCGGTGATATATTGCAGGTTTGTTGTTCATTGAAGAAAATATCGATTAATAATAATTGATTATCGATTAATTAATTAATCAACCAATCAATCAATCAATCAATCAATCAAACAACAAATGATTCACCATTTTGACTCTTTTCCAACGAATGCAGTGGCTAATCAATTATAAAGACTGAAATATTCATCACATTTTTCTTATTCACACAATTTTCCCTTATAATTTTTCAAGCATTTTTTTGCTTGAATAGCATTATTATTTTTCTGTTTTAATTTTTTCATGCAGATAATATCAAAAGATGATCATAATTGGTGGCAAGCTCGATTTATTGCATTGTTTCCTGCTTTTGGTTTCAACTACAACGCTCCAGTTCAGCAGAATCAAAATCCGTTAGTGGCAGGTTTGATTCCATCTCATGAATTGCAAGAGTGGCGTGCTGCATGTTTAGCTGTAGAACACGCTAAGGCGACTTGTAAGTTTTCTTTTTTGTTTTTCAATTTTTTAAAAATAGTTTAAATAGTTTCAATTTGTGATTTTTCACTTGCATTGTTTACATTGTTGTGTAGCTTATTGAAATTCACCTTTCTTAAGTTTTGAGGGGTTTTTTCAGTCTTTTGATGTACAAGATTGCAAAAAAGAGACCTTTGTTGAACTGTGATCATTTTTGAAATTTTTTCTGCATACTTTGTTGCTATTTA
Organism: Trichinella pseudospiralis; assembly: GCA_001447645.1. Lineage (NCBI taxonomy): Eukaryota > Metazoa > Nematoda > Enoplea > Trichinellida > Trichinellidae > Trichinella > Trichinella pseudospiralis. The sequence continues at coordinate 11,483 of JYDV01000072.1, read as the reverse complement.
TTTTTTAGTCCCTTGCATATCAAGCGGAAGACGGAAAAAGCACAACTTTGGCAAATCTTATTTTAAAACACAGTCAGTAATTGATCAACTTGATTTGGTCACTTACGAAGAAGTGGTCAGACTTCCATCTTTTCGACGCAAAACTCTTGTACTTCTGGGTGCCAACGGTGTGGGCAGGCGTCACATCAAGAATACACTTATACAAAGACATCCGGATCGGTTTGCTTATCCAATTCCTCGTAAGCATTTTCATGCAAGCACGTTTGTTTTTGATTTTGAATGATAAATTGCGAATTTGCATAAAGATACAACAAGACCTCCGAGAAAGGACGAATGTGATGGTCAGCATTATTATTTTGTCAATCACGACGTCATGTTGGCAGATGTGCAGAGAAACGAGTACCTGGAATATGGAACCCACGAAGAGTTCATGTACGGAACAAAGCTGGAGACGATTCGAAAAATTCATCGCGCAGGAAAAATAGCTATTTTAGATGTTGAACCGCAGGTAGAATTATCTGCAAAGCAAAATTATGCTTTCTTCTACTCAAATGTTTGTTATTTTTCAGGCGTTGAAGGTGCTCAGAACGGCAGAATATTCACCTTTTGTAGTTTTTGTAGCCGCGCCCGATTTGAAAGATTTAGAAGACGTAAAGTTATTGGCATGTTGTGTATGAATTGAATTTTATTGAATTGCATTTCAGCCAGACGGAAGCTTGGAACGTTTGGTAAGAGAAAGTGAACTGCTTCGTCAAGCGTATGGTCATTTCTTTGATTACATATTTGTCAACAACGACATCGACGAGACGATCAAACTTTTGGAATTATTGATGGAAAAGCTTCATCTTTGTTCTCAATGGGTGCCAGTTTCATGGGTCTATTAATTCGAATATGTTCAGAATTGACGTTGTCAATCTGTATACACTTCAAAGTCATTCCAGTGCAGTAACTGAAAATTGCTCATTCTTATTCTTGTTCTTTTTTCTTTGGCAAAAAAGTGAAATAACTCAGAGGTGAAGAAGAATTTTTCACAATTGTAAATGGTGAGATTTTATTTATTTACTCTGCTCTTCTGCTTTGCTGTATGTGTTTTTATTTTTTCACGTGCGCATATTTTTAATAATATGCATAGCAATATTAATTTCTCTCCAACAAACAAGCTAGCTCTGTTCTGCTACCATCACTATCACTATCATCATCATCATCATCATCATCATCACCGTCGTCATCACGACTTAATGCTTTTTTTTTAATGCACTTGTCATTATGTCATTGCTGATTGTTGTTATATACATATGTCAATATAATGCATATTGGCAGATAAAAAAATGTTGATGTTATTTTTTTTTGCAAATTCATTTTTAAAAATTAAATTATACTTTCTAGCAGAAGATAGAAGATTTATGAAAAATCGATTGCATGAATTCACTGATTTAGTTCATGCGCTTCATACACATTATGCAAATCTTCAGAAAGTAAAGTAAACATCACTGAAATAGAATGTCAGCTTATCAGACGGAGTGAACTGAATCGTCAGAGATGGGTAGCAATGAGTAACAATAATGTATTGTGCGAATGCGAGGTGAAACTGAATTTCTACCCAGCTAAGCTTATATTTACATGAAAATGTTTTCAAACAGGTTGTGAAAAGATAAAGATAGCAAAGTATTTATCTATAAAGTTATATATTTATTTATAAAGTATAAGTTTTAATTTATACTTTTATATTTATAAAGTATATATATATATAGTTTATAGCAAAGTATTTATATTTATTTATAAAGTGATGTTACATCGATTTATCACAGTTGGCTATATATCTATATCACCTACTCACTGTTTATATTGCATACATTTCAGTGGATTTTGTATTTGCAAACTACCGCCAGTATGCATGCAAAACAAAAAAGAGAAAAAGATCAAGCTAAAAACACGTAAGTATTTATATTTTTCGTATGAGCGAAGAACATAAAATATGAATATAAATTACAAAATTAATTTTTAATACATTATAACTATAACAGATTTTTATGCTTTTTCTTTGATTTATTTTAAAACTGTGTGCATTCTTTACAATACAATAAGAAGTTGTATTTATAAATAGTAGTAATGATGCTTATTTATTAATATTAAAAATGATATTTTACTTGCCATTCAACAAACAGTGCATTCTACTATTGGTTGGTTGATTTGAACGGAAAATATTTAACAAAACAATCCTATTCTCATCCAGCGTGGGGATTTTATTTGTTTATGCGTCGGCTTAGGATGCTAATTTACAATTTGGCTCATTGTTTCTTGTTGTGAAAAATGCAAGTCATCAAACTTGAACAAACAATACCTGCCATAATTGCAGATAGTTGTGAAGCCATTGCCAAGCTAGCTGCACTTTTGAAGTGCCCAGTTGAATCATTGTCAATTATTCCCATTATGAAAGCCGCTGCTCATTTTGAGCAATATTTTTGTCTGCATTCAGTTGTTTGAACTTCGACTAATTTTGCGTCTAAATTATCTCAGATGTGCATGTTCAACATTTTCTCTCAAATGGTAACTTTTGCATCAATCAATATAACAATAATAGAAGTTGAAATTTAATGTCACAGAGATTTTATTTTAGTCTATTTTTAGCTATTTGTCTTTAGTCATAGTTTTCATTATTTCATTTTTATGGCTTCTCATTTTACTGCTAATTGACTAATATAAAATGGACTGACTTCAATTTAATTAAACTTTTAAAAGCAATTTATAATATATTTTTTATCGGATAAATTTGTTAAGCAACTTGACAACCAAGTAAGTTAAGTATGGTGAATATTGAAGGTGTTTTTAGATTTGGATTTTGCGCTGCTGCATTTATATTATCTATATAAAAATGTTTCACTACGAATGTCCATAGCCCGTCACTTATTCACGAAACAAGCAGTCACTGTCATCGCTGTTGATAAGGAAAGAAATTAATCAAGGTTAGATAAGTGTTAAGCTAATTGTATCGATTCACAATTGTAGCTATTTGCTGTTTCAACTACAATTGCATAGTCGAATTTCCCTTTCCTCATTCTAATTCAGTTAGCTTAGCTTATTTATGCAGGATCATCTTCATAACTATTTCAGTTTCATCATAGTTCTATTTGTTCTTTTGTTCATTATGGACAAAAATATTTAAAATACTTTAAATAGGAATCCTTTGACAACAACAACAACATCAATCACAACACCACATCAACAGAAGCAACAGCAGCAGTAGCAACAGCAACAACAACAACAACAACAACAGATTGCTTTGGTTTTTTTGAAAGCTAATTTCATTCGTGATAAAAGCAGAACCATTTAGCATCTCCGTTAAAAGGTTGGGAAGCAGTTTCAATCTGAGTGTATTAAATTGGTTGATGAAATTCAGCCCGAATTCAATCTTTCATTTGTTGCGTCAGTTGGCTGCTGAACAATAAGCTAGCTAGCCAGCTGGTGACGTGAATGAAGGTGTTTGACGTTTCTTCCGCTTCTACGAGCTGCAGGAAATGCTTTTTCAACTTAAAATGCTTATAATTTATGTAAATTCGTTTTTGAAGAAGATTGATTAGCACCGATTAGTGTTTCAAATTCTGTCATGCCTACAATTACTCTCTTCGATAGAGTTAGAAAATTGCACACCAAGGTGAGAGAATATTTCTTATTCAAAGTATATTTCATACCCATATATATATATGGTTTGCATTTGCATTTGCATTTTAATTTTATCGCATTTCTACTTTGAAACTTTTACCATTTCTTTCTTCTCTTTGTCATCATTTATGTACTTTTTGTGGCGTCTTTTTTTGCTTTTATAAAAAATTGTATTAAATTAAATTAAATTAAATTTCTGCAGCAATGTGACAGTTGAAGTGACAGTGAAGTAATTAATAAAACTTATAAATATTGTATAACTTTTGTAACTTGTAAATGTTGTAGAAATGTAATGTTTTTTTCGAAAATTTAGGCAATTCTTCGACCGTGTAAAGTGACTCAACGAAAAGCTTCTAAAGCGCTGTTCAAAGAAGCAAAGCAGAATAAATGTTGTTGCAGTGGAAATTATCCCGGCACAGAAGTATCCTTGTTATGATTTAGGTGAAAAGTTGACGAAATTTGCATTTTCCTTTTTGTTAAGCTTCAACGTGTTACTGTTCCAAATGATAAAATTGCATGGGAAATTCCATTTGACGAATATAAACCGTTGGAATATTCAGCCATGTCCACTTCTGTAAACATATGCGGTACTGTAGAAACGGAAACTGATCCTGTTGGTTTGTAAGTTAATTTTATTTAATTTAAAATATGATCTAATTAAAAATGTTGAAATGATAGAGAAAAAAAATGACGAAATGCTGCAATGTTAGAAATGAAAATTTTTCTTTTTCTAATAATTAAACAAATAAGTATGTATATATATTGTATGGGGTGTTCTATAGTGGTTAGTATAAGTGTCTGAGATAAAATAGCTTTCTGGTTTGGTGTGACGATGGCTTGTGACGGGTTGATACGGTAGAAGAGATTATAAATTAAATAGCACTTTTAACAGTTGTCATATTCAATAAAACATTATTTTAAGTGTTTGCATCTGAACTGAACAACAGTCAAACTTTTTCACTATTCAATTTGTTATAGATTCTTCCCAAGTCAGCGTTTGCATTCAGTTCAGTTCAACTCAACAAGGTATTAAATTAAAAATAGTACTAATACAAGAATTGTAAAATACAACATTTAAAGATAAATAAATCATTTTAAATTTACATTTTCTTTACGAATTAGTTATATTGCATTCGTTGCCAATAACTGCAATGTTGAAAATCAAAATTCGTTAATAAATTAATAAATAAATAGATAAAGGTAAATTTATGAAAGCAAAAAAATAATTTTTTCTTTCTTCTATTTGTTAAAGAAAACAAATAAATGATCAGTGGGTCGAGTAAGAGAACATTTGTTGCATGTAGTATGCGTCTGTATAAAATTGATTTGAAAAGTTTAAAGTGAAAATTGAATTACGAAACAAAATAAGTTTAACGTTCGTTATTGTCAAATTTTCATTCAATCCAATAATCATTAAAGCAATGGAGAAAAAATTTCATTAACATTCGACAAAATTGAAGTGAACATTTCTCTTCTGTTCAACAGCAAACAACCAATCGGACAAATTGCTAGAACAAATGAACGCTTACGAGCTCTATGTGTTTGTGTGTGTGTGTGTGTGTGTGTGTGTGTATTGTTGCGGTAATGTGTGTTATGTTGTGCTTGAGGGAGCAAAATTTGCTTCTACAGTAAGCTTATTTTTCTATTGAGACAGTGAATTTTTATTGCAATAATTAATGGAAAACGTGACAGCTTTTCCTCCCATTAATTAAGGTTATTGTTGAATATTGAAAGAGCAAATGTTGTAAAATATTTTTCAAGTTTTATCGTCCGCATTTCCGCAATAATTCTGTGCATGGTAGATATTTTGCTTATTCACTTTTTCATTGTATTACTATTTTAATTATTTTTTTAAAATTCTGTCGATTATACATTATCATCAGCAAAAAGGGCGCATACGTCGCATCAAGTGATAATACAAATTATTGCAATAAAAAGTGAATGATTAAAAAAAACTAATATTTATTAGTTATACTTTGGCCGACTTACTCTGTGGTATTAAATGATTAACGTTATTTAAAAATCTTAAAACAAGCTCCTGTTGTTTATAAAAATTGATATGCATAGCTTTGAGATATATATATATATGTGTGGTGTGTGTGTGTGTGTGTGTGTGTGTGTGTATCTGTGATGAAGGAACATTTGTTTAATTTTAGCAACGATGGTTTCAATCCAAGGTTTAACACTCTTGATGGATTAATAGATCGCAGAAGTTGCACTGGGGAATACCTTGTAGTCGACGGTCGTCCATTGAATCCAGTCGGAAGAACGGGAATTGCTGGTAAAGGGTCTTTGGCTCGATGGGGTCCGAATCATAGAGTATTCGTGCTCATCACTAGGTACAGTTTTTACAATATCATCGAAATAAAGCCATCTGAAGTCAACTGTTAATAACTCAACTTTCAGACTTAACATGGAAGAAGTTTCAAAAAATTTAATGCAGGCTGACAGTCTGGAATTTACGGAAATATTAGCTTGCCGATCTATTACAGGAACATGGTCACTACCGAACGTAAGTTCACTTTAACAATTGTTTACTGTATTCTTTATATATGGTTTTTAAATTTTAATTTACTAATCACTTCTACTTTTGCATCTAAAACGAGTTCAATGCACAAAATCTGCTCAGCTTGTTCTGATTTTTATTTTTATAATTTCTTATAACTGCTGTATTGTGTAAAAAGAAAATTAATTCTTCAATCAAGTTGTAAAGCGTAAAGTGCAGTTTCAAGATTTGATAGCCATTTAACAAAAGCAATAAATTAATATTGGAAATTATTCAGGGCTTTGTAAACAGTCCCCATCTTGCCTTAACAAGCGAACTGGATGCCCTTTTAAAAAGTCGTTTGTCAAAATCGCTTTCAGTAGCAGGAGCTGAGAAACGATTCAGAAAAGCATTGAAACACAAAGAACTAGTGAGCAATTTATTGAACTGAGTAGTTTGGTGAAGGAAAATTATGATGTACAAATTTGATTTTCAGGTACTACAAAGCTATTATGACGATGCCCGAAATACAGACAACGCGTGGGTAGAGGTGACGGTGTATGAATTTGCATATCAGTATGGTTTTGGCGACCTTGTTTTTGAAAATGAAAATAATACATTAGGTCTTCAATGGAGAAAATTTAGCGAAAATCCTTTAGGCTATGATATGTTCAAGTGATTGATGATGGCTCTTAATGGACTTCTTTCTTTCTTTTATTGTTTGCTATATATTTTATTATTCACTTACACGAGACAGTGGATTTGACATGTCCACGTTTTCAATGTTTTCTTAATCTTTTTGTATATTACCTTTTCAAAAAGATTTCACTTTCCCAAAATTTCGAGTATAAATTGCAGTGATCATCATCACGTCATAACATACGGCTGCTGTTTGTTATATTTGTGATTAAGTTTCTATCCAGGCAAGAAAAACCTTCAGTTCATTTCAATTTTTTCCTTTTTAATATTAAAACGGATCATATTATCGAATCAGAAATAACTGGTCAACTTTGACGAAAAGTTAAATAAGAACAATAAGTAATTCAGCTAAAATTCGACGACAACAGTTTTAGACACAATGTCGTAAAAAGCGCGGTTGTGAGGCAGAAAATACGTAGTCAAAGAAAGTGGAAACAAAAATCCAAGACAGATGTTTTTCAAAAGTGAACGCAACAAGGCACTGAAAAAAACAACATGGAATTTTACATTATCACAGAAAACAGAAACTCACCGAGGAAAAGTAATATTATCTTCATAACGTTCAACAACTGCTATGTTTTCAGCTGCGCCAGGTGATATACTTTCGCAAGGAATAACTCGGATTTTCATAGCAAATTTTCCGGGTGTGCATCCGAATTGCACATTGTCAAAGCAGCCGGAGAACGCCAAGTAACTCGCCTTTGCATAGATTTATTTTAAACGTCTTAAACTAAATTGCTGTCTAACTAGATATTTTTCAGCATTTCAAAAACGTCTGTGTTCCTTGCTTAATCAGGTCTTTAGATGTGGAAAGAAAAGAATAAAAATAAATACCTCGAAAAAACTGACGCTCAGTCTTTTCATTATTTCATACGGAACCAGCTCCTGAGTTAGATCTACCAAAGATTGAATGTCAGATTCAACAGTAAATATCTTTTCAATATGAGATACATTTCTGAAAATACGTCATCAAAAAATATGCACCTATAAGATGGAATTCTTACATGATGTCCAATTCATGAAGGATTATCATGAAAAGAATCAACATTACAAGGCAACAAAAGTAGTCAATAAGTTCGGCAACAATACGTCGTCTGAATGGAGGAATCACACATGCAGTTCCTAAACAGAGAGCAACTTTCAATAGCAATACAACATTTCAAAGTTATGAACATCACAACGCAGAAATTACTAATAGGAAAAGCTGCCCGATGATCATGATTTTGCAATATCGGAGCAGAAGCAGAAATTCCACTGTTGACAGCAGGTAAATTTTGCTCCCTCAAGCTTAACTGCAACAATGCAGTGCGTATGCCTTCATTATGTACTTGCCATTCACGGTATGACCACAACCAAGTACGAACAGCGAGAGCGTATTCATCCCAAGACGAATAGCAAGTTGGCGATGAATTTGTCATAGGACTGTTTCTCTTCACCTCCGGCATTGCCATTTCTACAACAGATAATATTGAATTCAACATTGTTCAATTTTTAGAAAACTTTTTCCAACGTAAACATATTATACCAAGGTTTGAAAAGAAAACTGCATGAAAATTTCCGTTTCATCATACTGTAGAAAAGTGCCGAGTAAGTATTAATGTCAACAACTATTTGTAAATAGAAATGGTTTTCACTGGACTTCATTCTTGTTCACTGAAAAGACACTTAAGATAATAAAAAGGAGTATTCATTAAACGTCTAAGTAAAATATGCGTAAAAAATAAAGAAAAAGGAAATGTTGATAAAACCATAAATTGAAGTGAAAAATAGTGACCAAGCCAACATTACAGCAACTAATAATTTACTTATTCTCAGACAAATAAAAGTATTTGCATAATTGGACAAATTAACTCAAGCAGGTGACAAACTAAATTTAAAAAGTTGATAGTTAATTAAATAAATAAAAATATTTACGCTTTACTCCAAACTGGGAGTTACAAATTCAGTTGTCTTTTTAGTTTTTAAATCTATCAAAATTAATTTTTCCTTAGACTTATGGACACTTCACTATTTTCAAAATGATACCTTAATCAAAAACATGAACTACTGTAACGAGCAATGTAGAAGCGCGTCATGGTTACTTTTTGTTACGTCGGCGTTTCGGCTTCTTGCGCACTTTGCGATTCTTTTATCTCATATTGGCTTATTTATTTCATATGATTTTCGACACATTACTACAGCAACAGTTTGTTTTAATTTTGTTTATTAAAACTAAAGCTTCTTCACAAGCTAAACACTTAACATCAACTTCCAGTTCTCACGTAGCATAGAGATTAATTACATGCAATCTATAAATGTATTTTTCACTTGCTGATAATCAAATGTAGAATTTCACACAAATATGCGTTCAACAATCAGTGACGCTTGTTCAACTGCTTTTTTCTAGATGCTGACAGTTCATGCAATGCATTATATAATATGTTTTTCATAAGATGTTAATGAATCCTGAAGGGTAGGGTACTATGATGCGACTGTATTATGAAGAATGCAAGTCCATATGGAAATAATTGCTTCCCATAACTGAAAAAGTGGCTTCATCTTCCTGGATATTTCCAATATTCATAAGTCTCAGACAACCCCTGATTATTATGCGTGAAGGTTAAGTGAAGGAATGTGATTCACTTTTGAACAACCTTTACCTCCCCATCCTGCAAATTCTCCCTCCTTCATTTTTCCTTTCCTGCCACGCCCCTGAAGCACAACATCAATTACTGCGTTCTGAAAGGTTCAAAGAAGAACATAGATCTCCATCATCTGTTCAAAATTTTTCTTTTGATCATCAGTTCCATGGAGAGCGATGTGTTATGGCAGCTTAGGCTAAATCCTTCGGTTCTTCCCAACTGTTATCGGCTGCCATTACGTTATTATTTATAAGGTCTATATCTGCTTTTGGGAAACTGTGTGTTTAAAATAATTTTTTCAATTATTTTATGTGTGGTATTTTAAACAACTTATTCATTAAAGACAAGCTTATTCATATTAGTATGCATAATGAAATTCCTATTTGTCTATTAGATTACAAAAATTTTACATGAAGGTGTGGTAAAGCAAATGGTAATCTGGAGATGGAATGTAAATTTTATGATTTGAAAATAATTTACACTGAAACAGTATGAAAATTAACTTGCTGGCTATGAGTAGCATATGACGTCTTAAAAATGCTTCCAAAAATTTTTATGTTGCACTTATCTTTATTTTCAAAGAGCTGGTTAGCATGTTGTGGCCATTTTAATAATCAAGTTCAAGAACATATATAACGATGCTTATGATATTTAAAGTATTTAGATAAAATGTTTGTAATAATTGCAATTTGACAGTTTCTCTATATTTGCTTTCAGCTTAACGGATTTTCATAAACTTCTATTGAAATCAATTTGCACACTAATGAACTTTTGCATAATATAAGATGTGTAAATAAAAACGTAATAACTTTCATCGTTTAATATAGCACTATATAGTTATTACTCTGGGCTATTACTAAAGGAAAATTAGGTTGTTCCGCCTGAGGCATGGTGGTATGCTTTATTTGCATAATTTACTTATTGCACGAACTTTCAGAGTAGTGCGTTCATATTCAGTTGTTCAGTTGATTGTTGTTTCAGCAGGTAGCAAGCACATGCTTTACGATAATTCTACTCTTTGCCATCCATGAATAAGCGGTATGTTGCATTTGATATTGTAGTTCGGGTACTGTTTGCATGTCATTTGCATGACTTTACAGCTTTTATGAATCTACATCAATGAATGGGTATATCAATCAAATATAGTATTGCTAATTTTTAGATATTCATACATCAGATGCAGCAGCAATAAAAATGGATTACAGGTATGTATTTCTGTTTTTTATCTTTAGATAACCACTCTAATTCAGTTTTAGAATTTACGAATGAAGATGATAATTATTTTACTTGGAGATGATAATTATTTTAAGATTCTGAAAATATGAAAGTGAGCAACAGATGCAAGTACACAGAACACTCATTCAGCAAACGTTTATAATCTTTGCGTTGCGGGTAATCTTTGCACGTAATTTGCATGATTTTACTTACCTTTAGAATTACTGTTGCTAATTTTTAGATATTCATGTCAGATGCAGGAGATAAACAGGTATATATTTCTGTTTTTTACTTCCAGACAACTGCTCTAATTGAACTTTAGAATTTATAAATGAAGTATGAAGTACTTGAAAATGGTAACTGGTCTTACGATTCTGGAAATTTGAAAGTGAACAACAGATGCAAGTACACAGAACACTGCTTTAAGAAATGCTTATAATATTGTACAATACTAAGATTGTAGGTAAACAATGGCACTGACACCACATTACTTTTATCCACCCTACGGCATTAGCATTAAGACAACAGGTATGTATTATCATAGTTTTGTTGGTCTTCATTTTAACGGCGCTACGTAGTATACATAATAAATTGAAAATAGGAATAGTATTTATAGCGTTGCGTAATTTTCAATGCTCTTGTCATTTGCTGTTTGTCACTTATCCATATGCGCTGACTCATCTACCGTTGTCGCCTTTTTGGTCAGCTTTGTTTCTTAGTCAATAGTCAATAAAGTAAGTTTTTGCAATTACAGTGATTCACATAAAAGCAATGTTACATTTCCACCTATTTACTTTTACAAA
>JYDV01000071.1:104018-204746 GCA_001447645.1 Trichinella pseudospiralis | reverse complement strand
TATGCTGCTCTCCCATCACAAGTATTTTCACAAATACATCAAAATCCCCTCTCAAAACAAAACCTAAAATAACAAGCAGAGCAACGAGATCTGCATGCTTTAAAAAGGCTCGTGATCGTCATTATTATCAAGCGAACACGCGCTCCGCTAAAGCTAACGCAGACGAGCCGAGTTAATTAATACGTGCAATGTCAAATATTGCCCTCCTCTCACCGCCACGCAACGGTTAATCATAGCAATGCTAAGCATTCAATGGCCAGTAATACAGCAGCAATATTTTCAAAAAAACCAAATCAAAAAGGAAGGAAAGGAAGCCCTCTGAATTCAGCACTGTTGTATATCCTTATTTGCACATCTAATAACCTATTACAACAAGATAATAATTTATTGAATGCCTAAATAGAAAAAAACGAAAAACCGATTAAACATGATAGTTATGGAAACAAACAATGCATCTCAGCAAGTATAATATGTATGCTGCTCTCCCATCACAAGTATTTTCACAAATTCATCAGAATCCCCTCTCAAAACAAATCCTAAAATAACAAGCAGAGCACCAAGATCTCCATGCTTTAAAAAGGCTCATGATCGTCACTATTATCAAGCGAACACGCTCTCCGCTAAAGCTAACGCAGACGAGCCAAGTTAATTAATACGTGCAATGTCAAATATTGCCCTCCTCCCACCGCCACGCAACGGTTAAGCATGGCAATGCTAAGCAATCAATGGCCAGTAATACAGCAGCGATATTTTTAAAAAAACGAAACCAAAAATGAAATAAAGCAATACTTTTCAATTCAACACTGTGGTATATGCTTGATTGCTCACCTAATAAACTATTACAACAGGATAACAATTTCCTGAATGCCTAAAGGGAAAGAAATTAAAGCCGTATAAATGTGATAGTAGAGGTATGAAACAATACATCTTCGCAAGTATAATGCATATGCCGTTCTCACATTGTAACTATTTTCGCAAATGCATCCGATCCCGCTTTCAAAATAATGCCTACAATGTACAGCAACGCAATAAGTTTTTCAATGCTTTACAAAGCCGCATGCTCGCCATGATTATCAAGCGAACACGCTCTCAGCTGAAGCTAACGCAGTGGAGGCAAGTTGATTAATACCTGCCATGTCAAATATTGTCCTCCTCCCACCGCCACGCAATGCTTATGTATACCAAATCACGGTATTCAATGATCGATGATGTCGACGCTATCTTTAACAGAAAGCCCACGAAAATGAGAAAAGACGCGTGAGTTCGGAATTCAGCACTGTTCTATCTTTTTGTCATGTTCAAATATTGTTACATCGTTCATGTTTCAGGTGATGTTTATCTGTGTGGTTACTTTCTTTGGGATGTTGGCATAATGAATTTGAATAGTTTTTCGACACATGCTTTAATGTTGTGTGTTCATAAAATAAGTAATGTGTCGTTGAATTTTCTATTCCGACTGTTGTATGTGTGAGTTATTTGTCTGCGATTAGCTTGAATACCTTGAGGTATTGGCTTTACATATATATATATATATATATATATATATATATATATATATATGTATATTTGTTGCATTTCAGACAGCGGGTTGCAGTTTTGTTGTCTGTGGTATCGAATAGTTGTTAATTGCAGCGCTTTGTGTGTGATGCTGCTTGTGCTGTTCTTCTTGACTTTGCTTTGAACATTCTGTACAAGATGAGCTGATATGATTGCTCGTGGAAGCCAATTTCTAGGAAGAATTTGTTTCGTTTTAAAGGACTTTCTTTATTTTTTTGGGATACTGTCAACGCCAGTACATCTTGCTAGCATTCCACTGTTGGTTGCAATGTGTCCACGATATATGGCTGTTGTTGTCAGACATGTCTATGAGGTTAGAAAAGAGGAGTAGTGGCCAGCTTGCAGTCATAGATTGGTGGGTGTATGACGTCAACGTTTATTCCATGTTGTCCGCAGCACTTTTTGTAGCGTTGTAATCAAGAATCATTTCTGGCTTACAGCGATCGCCAGTACTTAAAGACTCGTCGTTGTGCACTGTACTAAGAACATGCACCATCCTGTGTTTTTTTAGGAATGTATCAAACTGCTGTGCACTGCTCTGTGAACACAAATTTTAATGACTGCACAGCTCTCCATCCTACTTTGAACAATTCTTGTGTTCTTGTATCTTGTTGTTTTCTATGGTGCTGATTATCGTGAGCTTGTTCTTGTGAAGTTGCGTTGCTAATTCATTAGGTAAAAAAATTTTCACAAGTAACGTTGTTCCTTTTCAATCTGGCTGTAAGATCAAGCACCACACGCTTACCTTGAATCTTTTCATAAATATCCGATACACGCTTCCCCGTGTAGATCTGCAGGTTCCATGCATAGTTAGTCTTGGAGTCAGAAATGTTGCAAACCTTGATGCTATACTTTGCTGTCTTTTCGGCACGGATGGATGCCGAGATGGACAACGTCCTTTGAATGGAATGAGTCGCTCATCCGCAGTCACGTGAGCACCACTATTGCACATCATTGGCAAACGTGCCACCCAATGCGATCTTCTCAAATGGTCATCAAACCGTATTATTCTGGAAATACGTTGAATATTGTCCAACGACATAACGCTGGGTAAGATAAGTCTTCCATTCTCTGTATTCCAGAGGCTGTTTGTTGCTTCTGCATGAGACTTATATACACCAGAATGATGAGTCAGAAAGCAAAGTGGAAACATCGCACCTTCTATTCTCAAATAGTTTACCAGCTACCACAATAGAACAGTTCGATAAAAAGAAAATTTTATTTCAGTTCGTAATATAAAGCAAGGTATAAATGGTTTGGGTCATCATGACCCGAAACATGAACGATGTAACCGAAATCATGACAGCAAGAACGGTCAGCCTGAACAATAGTGAAGTTATATAATTTTCATGTTCAAAAATTTCATGTTAAATGAGTTGCATAATTTTCTGTAGAAATGTAGTACCATAAATTAGAAAAAGTCATAAAATTTCGTTGGTCAAATTTTACAAATAAAGAAAAAATCTCTAGTCAAAAATCGAAATGAGTCAATTTGACGCAAAGCATGATAGCAGGGTTAAAAAATTACTGCAATAATGCATGCATGCAAAATTTTCAATGTACAATAGTAAATAGTGAATCAATAAAAAACAGTAAATAATATTGCACAAAGTTTGCAAACTTTTCGACATTTTATAAATGCAATAGTGACCATTCAATGTAAATGAATCACAATGAACGGTGTATCAAATCATGTTTGTTCTATTCCTACAAAATAACAAAAAAAAGATTTACTTACCAAGTTCAAATTAGATTGCTTCTATTGATAATTTCTAATTTGTCACGTCTAAATTATTTAAATTAAAATAAATTATCAAAATAACTGAAATTACCTATAAAAATATACATTCACAGCATAGGAAAAAGGCAAATAAAATCAGCATAAAACTAAAAATTGAACAATTAATTAATTTTGAGCAGAAATATTTTTAAAAAAATTAATTTCCATCCAGCATGCAAGTCAAGCCATGCAGAACATCACGCATCATAATCAAGCAATCAGCAATTTATATAAAATTCACTAAAATACATACAATTGAAGTGCAAAAACACTGAGCAGCATGAAATAGCAGATACGATGTATACAGTATGAAGCCGTGAACTGATAATGAGAGAAAATGAAATAGCACTCGTATAGTAAAAAAAGGGTCAACGCATCAATATGGAAATTTTTATTTAAAGTTGAAATAATTCCTTTGACATCGTAATGATGGCACTGCACATAATTTATAAAGTGTCGTAATGCCAAAAAATGTATATATATATAAGCCTGTTACCGAATTTATTTTATAGGTCAACGTGAAATTTGAATAGCAAACATTAACACTACATGAAAATGCCACATTTATGCAAATAAAATATACTGTCTATGTAAACAAAGTTTATATTATTGAAGCAAAACTATAAAAGCAAAATGATGAAAATCTTTTTTTAAAAAAAATATCATACAACCAGAGGTTCCTACACAGTTAGTTAGTTACAGCGAAAGAAACAAACAGATTCAAGAAAATTAAAATTCAAAAATCATCATCAAAATATTCAAGATAATAAATAAATAAATAAATATTCAATACTGAATAGTGTTGATGTTATCGATAAAATACGGAGTTGATATTGGGATACGTATTCAAATTTGGATTGTTTCAATTGAATTAGCTAAAAATTGCTTTTCGTTCACATTTTCCTGTTACAAAATAAACAAATTGAAGATTCGCAATTTATAACAACTGAACATTACTAAAAATAAATTAATAATAATATGACTGTCTCAAAATGCAAAGGTGAAGAAAGAAATTTGAACTGTTTGTTGTTTTGTTCGCAAAAAATACACGGATGAAAATAATAAAGTAACAAATAATGAAACTCATTCTATTTACTGCTAAGAGTAAATAGAGGAAAATATTTTTATTACTGATAAAATGATACGTTGAAACATCAGATGAACAATGCGCAATGCAATGTTTGTAACGATTTCATAAATTAAGATGTTATTGACATTGAAATTATTTTGAAATTGAATAAATTTTTTAAAAAAATGACATACATAATATTAATATAAGGTTGACATTGAAATATATTGTTCAAGTAATAAAAATAAACAATGTGAAGCATTTCTACGCAACTGGCAGTGCGTAAAAAAACTGACCCTATCGCACTTATATATCAATGACAAACGAGAACCAACTGCATCAACTAATGTACTATGCAACTTTGAATGAATGCAACATAATCCTCTATACATCTATAAATTTACATGTATAAAAGATAAATGAAGAAATATGTATATCAGTATATATATATGTTTGTGTGTATGTGTGTATGTGCAATATTCAAAGGTAAAATGTTAGCTAGAAGAATAGTTGATGAGCAATATATATAAATATAAATATAAGTATATATATATATATATATATATATTGAATGAATTGAATGAATGCTTACTCTTATACTTTACTTTGCGTTGTGATTAGATGAAAATACGCCAAATGCGTCGCTTGCGGCAAGGAAGCTAATGATGCAGTTTAGGCGCAGCCGCGTCACGTTTTATTATAAAATTGCGCATAAGCTGCTGGTTAGGGGGGGGGGGAGGCTTGCTAGTTCTCTTGGTCGTCGTGTCGACGTATGCGTTTCTCTGCTTCTTGCAGTAGTCCGTATGCTTTTCACTCTAGTTGCTCGTATCGAAAGTGTTTTGCATTGCTCTGCATTTCAGACACAAAATCAGCTTCAGCTTGTAAAATTTTCATCTATACCAAATCAAAGAAAACAATGCATCTTGCCCAGGTAGGAGAATAATATATTGTCTTCACTCAGTTAACACTCTTCAACAATTTTCACTTGTTCCCTAACAACACTCATTCTCATTTTCAATCACAATACACAATTCATATAAGTATGTGTATGTATTAAATTATTTACCTTCACTTTGCTAAACTTATTTGAATATTCGCCATTTCAATGTTCATCTGTTCAAATGAAAATCTAATTGTTAAAAATATTGTTCAATAACATTATTCAATAATTTCATATTATTCACTTGTAAACAGTTATGCAAATCATTACAAAACAGATTTTCCACAAAACATTCTAACTTTTTATTCGCATTTTTCATATTCTGTAAAAATAGTTTTGTTTTGTTTTGTTTTTTAAATTTCATTTTCTCTCAAATATTATGAACATTAAAAATTGTCGTTTCATTTATCAAAAGTATCTGAAATCAAATTTCACTGATGCGTGGTAAAATTTTCAAAAATAAAATTTTATATTTATTTTTAAATATCCTACCTTACCTATGAATATATCATAGCATTTCTTCGTGAAGATACAATTATTGCAGTATTTTTCATAAAATCTAATTTCCCGACAATTGCACTTATTCATCAAAATGTTATTATAGTTGTGCATTAATGTCAAACAAATTAAAATTTTCTTATTAAATATGTTATATAATACGATTATTATTAGTTATATCGTAGTTGAAGCAACTCATCGTTGGATACAGCAATCAGAAAACAACAAAAACAAATAATAATTATTATTATAATAGCTACTATATTTGTAATAAATAAATAAAGTTTCAGCATTTTAAAAGTTATTATTGTTGGACTTGGATTGACTAAATACAATAAATTAAAAAAAACACTTAAAACGACAACAATTCATTAAAATATGCTTATTTGAATTAAAAAATTTTCAACAACAAAACAACAGTTTGATGTTGTTTTCTCAGCTGTGAGCAATTTTTCAAATATAATCAAATGATAAAGAATATATATTTCTAAAACTTGCATAAACAAAGAAATAAGAGAAACTTTTTTAACGTAAAATTCAACAACCATCTGTTTTCTTTCCGTGCTGTTACAAAGCGTCAATAATATATATATATATATATATATAAAAGAAGATAATAAATTCGTCTGGAAATTCTTTGAAGTTCAAAAAAATAAAAATAAAATAAAGTACACTGATGACGGATGCGCATATTTAATTAATCATTTTCAATAAAACAAAAAAAATGGAAGAGGAACTATTTTGCCACAAAATTAATTAATCAATTAATTAATTGCTATGCAGATTCTTTTTATTTATAGTTGTGCGGGTTGTAAATGGGTGAGCTCTTTTTCTAATTGAACTGAAGTTTTTGAATGAACAAATGCCGCTGACGCATCAGCAGTTCAACAGCCCAATAGCGCTGTATTCGAGGGAAAATGTGGAAGAAGCATTTCAACAGTCTTTGGCCGCATTGTCGCCGAACATAAAGCGTTCCCCCACGTACGTAGCCAATGAACAGGAGTTTTGTTCAACTGAATTAATTATTTAATTAATTAATTAATTAATTAATGAGGAGAACAACTGCCAATTGAAATATACCAACTGCAATCTATTGCAGACCCAGCACCGGACTGCGATCTGAAACTTATCGTCTACTGCACAGCGATGAACCGTTGGCGCCGAAACACAGCGCACGATACGAGGAACCAACCCCGAAGGATGAATATCCGCATTATCAAGGGTTCGTCGATCCCAAGCTGCAGTCGCCGAGTTTTCGACGACTGCAATACTTGACCGGTGTCACCAATGAAACTGGCAATACAACCGCCGAATTGCAAAGTGAACGACCTACAACAGCACTTTAACATTTAAAATTTATCCCATTTTGAAGGTAGCTCATCGATACGAGTTCACGAAAAGCAAGCTCCAAGCTATCAACGCCCGTTGAACGCGACTACATTCGCCAAGTATTCGAAGCAGACGGCACCGACAGCCGGTGCGGATACTCTTCCAACAGTTGAGCCAGCTGTGCAAAAGTATCACCGGCCGTCGACACTGCACAAAACTGACTACAACTGGAGATTGACAACATCCAAAGAGGACGAAAGCCGGGACCCAATAGCGGCTAGTGGCAATGCAGCAGCAGCAGCAATGGTGGTGGACAAGTTTGCCGAATTGGAAAGAGGAAAAGTTTTCCAAGCGCAGAGGCCACATTGGACAAAAACCGCCGAAGAGAAGCACGCCAGATGGGAACAGATCACCGAACGAAGCCCACCTCCGCCAAGTCCGGCCCTGCAGCACGGCGGCAGAACGGCCGGAGACAGGCCACATCCCGCGACCAGCAACGCTGCGGAAACCACCGGCAGACCGTCACAGCATTGGACACAGACGACAGTCGAGTGGAAGCGACCCGGCTCAGCACTGGGACGGAAAGTGCAACAGCCGACAAGCCGAGTTGAAAATAGGGACAGTTCCACCAGCTGGCTGAAAGTGTACACGGCACCGAACATTGACCAAACTGAGTGGAACGGGTCCCAGTGGCGCCCCGGGCAGAGGCGGTACAACGTCGCCAATTTGAGAACCGGCAACTCGCCGGCCGTGATGCACGGTCCGGTCGAGGCGACCGCACGCAAGGCGGTCAACATCTCGTCGCTGGTCAGCGGTGAGGCGGAACGTCCGTGGATCGTATCCCAGCCGACGCCCCACTGGCAACGAACCGCCGAGCACAAGCACTCGCGCTGGGAGCAGCAGATGACCGCCTTGGATCCGGATCAGCAGCGGCGCAGCCAGCCGAAAACAGCTGAACAGCCGCCCAGCTGGACACGTCGAGCCGAAGAGAAGCAGCACAGTTGGCAGAGGCGAGGCGACATGCTGGATCCGTACGCCAACAGGGTCCAGCAGACCGTCTACACGCAGCCGAGCTGGCAGCAGAGGGCTGAAAAGACACATCGTCTCTGGCAGCACGAAGTGGACCGACAACGTGAACAAGAGCCCGGTGCGAACCCGTTGCACAGTGAAGCCCGTACGTCGCCTTGGCGACCTGAACAGCCGACGCCCGCCTGGGCGTCGGACCCGCCGTCAGGGTCGGCCGGCAAAACCCAGTCCACCAGTTCGGGTACTTTTCTCGACCGTGACGGTCAGAAAGTGGCCTACAGTAAGGAAATTTACACCACCGCCGATCCGGGCAAACAGTTCAGCGTGCACACTGAGCACGAGGAAAAAGTGTTCGAAGAGCCAGCCCAGCCGGGTGGCACTGTCTCCCGGCAGACGACGAAAAAATATTACAAAAAATCCGTCTACACAAGCACCGTCACTACCAGAACTTCGTCCACGGCGCCGGTTGCTTCTTTTTCTCAAATTAGCCACGTGCCCGAGCTGCCAACCGACGTCAAGCTGGGTCCAGTTGGTCCGAATGAAAGTCAATTTTGAAGCAGAATTCCTTCCAAAACTCAAAACCACTAAAGCTATTATTGATTTCAGTCAAAAACTTCAACCACTGACGTGACAAAATTTCTCTCACATTTCTCAAGCTTTCTTCTCTTTATGCTAATTTTCTCAGTCAAAAATCATTTATAGACTATAATTAATTTGTTCAGTTGTTCAAGATGATCATCATCGTTTTCCACTGCTCTTGCAATCAAAGCGAGAAGTTGTTCTCCTCTTTCATCTTAGCCGTACAACAAACACAACATTAGTTAACTACTGTAAATGAAACTGATGATGATTATTGATGAAAATTATTTAAAAATAAGAAAAAAAATTATTGAACATAATTTTTCTCGCACAATCAATCAATCTGAACAAATAAATGAACAACGTTCGAGAATGACTAATAAACAAACAAACAACCTTATTATCTTAAGCCTTATTACAACAAATATGTTATGCAAATGAACGAATTTATTTATTTATCTGCCGCTTGATAAAATAAAAAGAGATTTCAATATTCAACTTTATATATATATATATAATTAGAATGCAAGTGAAACTTTACGCTTGTTTGTCAATGTGAGAAAAGCACTACAACCCTCAGCCGTTGCTGTACACAAGTGGAAAATGCCCCACCCGCCCCCCCCCTCAAATACAACGTGATGAACAACAACGCCAACCATGGAGTTCAAGTGTTTACTGCAAAAATTGCATTGTGCACGTTGCGGTTGGCTATTGTTCTGCACGCAACAACTCTCAACTGAGCAAACATACACCAACCTGTGCTGATTTAAATGCCGACATTGGCCATGTTAGCATTGTTGGCCAACATATCTAGAACGTCATCACCGGCTCCAGCGGTTCAAAACAATTTGGAACAATTGCTTGCAATTTAAAGAGCGTTTGTGGAGCAATTTCAATTTTTACACTATTTCCAAACATCCAACCCAAACCACATCGTCTCAACGTTTGCAATTGTGGTGGTGAACAATAGAAATTGTGCGGCATCAATTGCACGCAACGTCATATCAAGTGAATGATTGATAAACATGAAAATACAGATTCTCCAATTATCTTCACATTTCGTATTGAGCAGCAAAAGAGCATTCACTAAATATCATTCGTCCATTTGCATGATTTCTACTGTCATTTTATAACTTATAACAATCAGTTGCAAAAATGTACAATTTCAGTTATTACAATTGTTATTTTAGAAAAATATAATGCAAATAAATATGATTACTTTTCAAATAACGGTTGTGCAAATGTGTAAATGCTAATTTTGAATTAAATAACATCAGAAATAGTGGGGAGGGGGGGAAAGAAACCTAGATAAAGAGAAATAAAATTGTGAAAGACAAATTAAGCAAATCACTAAAACCATTCCATCTTAACAAAAGTGACCATTATGGATGTGAACGGGCAAAAAAAAATTGACCACCTGGCAAGTTGCATAATTGTGATTGTAAAAGCAAGCACAAAGAATTGAATTAAGAACAGCCAAATGCGCATTCGGGAGGCTAATAAACAAATTGACCATCCTGTGCGTTGTCCAGTTCCCATGAGAGATTGGTTCCTGAGAAAACGCTACAGTATTGCCGAACGTTAATTGGCCAACGGCTGACATCACGTGACCAACTCAGCGACTTGCATGCACGTCGTTTGGACATCCACTGACCAGCCGAGTGCGTCCAACACCGCTGCAACAACTGGAACAATGCTCCAAAATTGTAGGGAAAATTTTTTTCAAGATACCAAAAAAAAATTATTTAGTTTAATTTTTCTTCTATTTCTATGCAGACAATGCTTGGCCATTTTTTCCAGCTCAATTTTGGAACAACGTCCATCAAGTGAACCCATCCGCATCGTTATATGAATATCAACGATGGAGAAGATTTAAGAATGAAGAATTTCTCCAAAGTAGCAGCAACAACAACAACAACAAATGGACTCCACCATTTTTCTTTCATATGGACATTGACCAACTGTTCTGTACTGTACAACATGAACATCCACCATTTCTGACAACCACTACCTCTGACAATTACACTCCTTCGCCAAGATCCACCTCATTCACTGTAGACAATTTGCTCTGGGAGCGTATGCAAAGTTCAAAAATTAATAATCAACCTATTCATAAAAGTGATTATTGAATAAAATTAATTGTAAATTGAATCAATTTTCTTTTCCAACTTTCATTCTAGAACTTTCATCAAGCGGACACAATCAACTTGACAAAAATCTACACGCCGACTTGACAATCATCGCAGGAAAAAATTCAAGCAACACCAACTCCACTTTACCAATCAAAAGAACATTAAGACTCGAAAAGATAGACACAGGTCAGTGAAAAGTATATATTTCTTATTATACAATATATAAGACGATAACGTTTTTAAATTTTATATGAAATATAAATCAAACTTTAAACAATGTAACAAAAATAAAAAATGCTCACATAATTCGATTTCATTATGCAAGTAAAGTTTCTTTAAAATGCAAATTCAAATTTAACAACAAAATATAACTGTACGCACATACGCTAAAGGCATATATATATATATATATAATGCACAGTTTAACTGTTATGAATGAACAATAATTAGGAAATTTGCATACAACTGTTAAAATTAAGTAACTATTTCCATTATGAAATTGAAATAATTTTAAAAATAATATTCCCAATGAGAAACAATTAACAAAGTTGAAGAAGAAAAAATATTTAAAAAAAAAAGTTTTTCGTGAAATTCTATTTCTAGAGATGTTATTAATTAAAAATTGAAAAATGCAATAATGCCGTTTTGTAAATTTTAACTGCACTAATGTAAGAAATAATTTGCATTCGAGAAGCGGCTACAAGTGGATAAGAGAGACTGCTAACGCTATAATATATGCATGGTGCAATAATATAGCTGAGGCCGACGCTACTTTAATTACAACAAAGCATAGGGGTCGAGTGAAGCACTTGTGCATCTCCTTCAGCATGAACCACGGGCGGACAGATTTTCAATGAGGAAACAAACCAACTTTATTGCAGTCATCAAGCGTCCAGCTCAGCCAACCGATAGCCTTATTAAAGCACTCAAATTTTGAATGAATCTCACTCAATACCATTAGTGAAATGAATACAATAAAAATCACGCATCGCCCGTCATTCAGTTTCTAACTTTAATTTGAATAAAATAGAAAAAAAATTACAATAAATTTCTTTTTCACAATTTAAAATATTTTTCACATCTTTTTTTCAGATTCATTCGCCCAATTGATAGCTGCAACGGATTTACAAATTCCAAACGGTAAGATTGATTGTTCTTACATTTGAGACAGGAATACTTATTATTATTATTATTATTATTATTATTGTTAATTGTAAAATTCAAACAACAAAACAACATTTAATTTTTGTTTTTGAGTAAAACAAAATTTTCCTTTTTCTTGCCCTTTCCACTATGGCAAGTGAAAAGTTCAAGCCAGTCGGATCCGATCCTTGGGGAAATGAAGTGAGTCGTGTAAACAGTATGCAAATTTACTCCGGTCGCTTTGGGCGGAGACAGTAGAACAAAGGCCAAAAGGCTAATCAAGTTATAGCAAAGCTGGCCAAGACGCGGCTGATTTAATCAAAAATCCTTTGCCGACCAATCTGCTTAATTGATGCTAAATCAGCATTGGTCATGTCAACGTTTCAGACGTCAATGCTTGTCACGGTCTTAATTTCTGATAGCAGAATATTAAACAAGCAACCAAAAGTGACCATTTTATCCGAAACAACGCGAGATATCCCCACCACAAGAACTGACTGATACACGGCCAAGCACAGCTTTTACACAACTCCAGTCTCGTCTGTAAAATTGAAGCCGAACATGCAAGTTCACGTCAGCGTGGCCTCAGGTTGC
This sequence comes from Trichinella pseudospiralis, assembly GCA_001447645.1. Taxonomy (NCBI): domain Eukaryota; kingdom Metazoa; phylum Nematoda; class Enoplea; order Trichinellida; family Trichinellidae; genus Trichinella; species Trichinella pseudospiralis. The sequence continues at coordinate 192,099 of JYDV01000071.1, read as the reverse complement.
ATATTCAAAATTTTCCAACCCGTTCAGGGACATTAGAACCATCGCATTGGAAATCGTTTTACAAAAATCAATCCCAACAACGACAAGCGTCCACTGAACGCTGGTGTAACAATGACCAGTGAGAGCTTTTCTCCCGCCTAATTCACTTAATTCAAGCAGATGCAAGCGTTACCAAAAACGGTTAAAAGTGAACATTCAAACGTTCGGCTACTGTACCGTGGAAAACTTAATTTTCACACACACACACACACACACACACACACACACGTAAAAGCAAAATAATTCACACAAGTGAACAATAATCAAATTATCATAATCATAATCAGGCTATTTTTTTGAACGATAACAAAAGTAAAAAACAAAAACAATCAATATAATTTTTAGTGTATTAATTGGATATAATTATGATAATGATGTCTATGGCCAGTGAAAAATAAATTTTATAAAATTTCAGAACTAGAACTTGTCACTTTGACAGTGAAAGATGACTTCTACTGTGGCTTCGTCTGCAAGCCTGGCAAAGAAATCAAAGCTGGAACTCGCTTCCAAGGAAGCATTGAAAATTCCACGAAAGTAAATTTTGTTTGTTTTTCACCAACTAAAAATACCCATCACGTATATGCAAATTTATAGAATTGTTCATTTCATCGATGGATTCCTATTGTTGAACAAAACGAGTTGCACAATGTAAAATTGGTTCGAGCCATGAAAAGCATCTATTTGGAAACTGTGAAAACCGTGCACGAAAATGAAACGCTCGTAGCAATAGACGGTGGAGAAATTTTGCAGCCTATTATTGCCGACAAACAGAAAATTATTAAAGAAAAAATGCCGGAAAAAAATTCAAATCTCGAACAACCGAATGTTGAAGAAAGCGTAACATTGGAAAGCGGTAATTTCAAATTGATTCAAATTAGAAAACAAAATATTGTTTGATATTAAAATTTGATCGCAGAGAAAACCGACGGATACCAGTGCGACCGATGCGGCAAAGTGTTCACGTATCAATATTACAGGGACAAACATTTGAAATACACTCGCTGTGTGGACATGGGCGACAGAAAGTATCCTTGCCATCTTTGCACTCGGTAAATTGAACATCATTAACATTTGGGACAATTTTATAAAAAAAAATTAATAATAAGAAAAAAACATTTTCATCACTTACTTAGTTCTTTTGAAAAACGCGATCGTCTTCGAATCCACATTCTGCATGTTCATGAAAAATATCGACCGCACGTTTGCAACGTTTGCGGTAAAAAATTTTCCCAATCTTCAAGTTTGAACAAAGTGAGTAACATTCAAAGTTTATACAATTATAAAACATGAAACATAAAATATACAACATTTTCATGCATGCCAGTGTGAATTACACAAAATTGAAATGAAACTTCAACTTTGTTGAAATTTATTTTTTTACCAATACCGTATACTGATAATTAAGAAAACTCAACTGAATTTGTATTTTTTTTTGAAATAGCATCTACGCGTGCATTCTGGTGAACGACCATACAAATGCGGATATTGTACAAAATCTTTCACAGCTTCCAGTATTTTACGAACTCACACACGACAACACAGTGGAGAAAAGCCGTTTAAAGTAAGTTAACAAAAATTACACTAATTCTATTAATTAAACATTGAAAAAATGCCATTGTTTATATAATTTAACTATAACACAAATTTCTGTCTCAAAAAGCATAAAACGATATCAAATATAAAAGAAAACGGAAGAATAATAATTTTTAAGAAAGATAATAAAACTTACCTGAAAGATGTGATGAATGTTGCTTTTTCAGTGTCGCTTCTGTGGAAAAGCTTTTGCATCGCATGCTGCACACGACAGTCACGCACGGAGAACTCATGGCAGCGTTAAGCAGTTGAAATTGCACAGTTGCAACTTTTGTCAGAAAGCATTTTCACAGCTTTCACATTTGAAATTTCACATTGAATGCGCTCACAACGACGCTACAGCCAAGCGAGCCTGAAATTTTAAAATCAACAATTTCATTTTCAACAATTTTGTAGTCAATTTATATATGTATGCGTTGTGTTGTATCGTTCGTTTGTATAATCTCTGCTGCAAGTGAAATTTTATTTTATTCAAAGTTTGACCATTGATAAAACATACAGTACCTTAATTAAATATGTTAATCACTATGAGCGTGTTGCATTGATAAGTGTAGCGAAAAAGAAAAACAAATGTGAAGCAATTTGATAAAATTATCAAAACAAGATGACCATGAAAAATTTTCAATATGAAATCACTTCAAAGTATGAAATTGTAACACTGGCCAATTTAGCACTAACAAAATATAACTGCGTTGGATTATTTTCAGAAAATAATAATCACTGCCCAGTTTGATTGTATTACTTGTTTTGAAATTATATTAAATATAAATCTGTATTTTGAAAAGTTTAAAATTATAGCTTCAAATGCAAAAATAAAACGTTGCAAAACGTAAAACAATATCAGTAGACAAGTTTTTTTTAATTTAAATCGCGGGTTCTTTGACTCCACAAAACTTAATACCTGAAATTACTTTTCTTTAGAGATGTCACGTTTTCAAATTACTGTAAGTGAAATTAAAACTGGATGTATTGTTAATTTCAAATAATCCAATTGCACTGCAAAACTTCTGTTTAACTATGCAAATTACAATTAGTAATATAAAAGAATTTCGCAAAATAAAATGTTATCATTAAAAAACACTTTGTGTAACATAAATGTACCCAAATGTACAAGTTAAATAAAATGTTACGAAAATAAATAAACAGCAGCGATTTTGTTTACGTTCAAATAATACAACAAATAGCTGGAAGCTGAAGATAAAAAGATTCCTCCGAGCCGGATTTGAACCAGCGACCTATGGATTTCTGATGAATCGCTACAGTCCACCGCTCTGCCAACTGAGCTATCGGAGGATCGGTGAATTAGCTTCAAAAACGTTATATATATGCTAACAAAACTTTCAAAAACTAATTAAAACGCTTCACAACATACTTTAACAATTTTTGATGCTAGACGTTGAATTACGCAATAAATCATTGGCAAAATATTCCAGCATTACAGCAAAGAGTTACATTTAGCTTAAATTAACAAATTTTACAGCTGTTTATCCAATTTTCGTTTAAAATCTCAAAATATTTACATTAAAATTATACTCATACAGTGAAATTTGAAATATAAATTTAGTTAATAGATGGAGGAATTAAAATTCTTTTATTGCTTTTAAAAGACTTTTCTTAGAAAGAACGTGAGTAGTTGCAATACAGATATCACAATTTCTGAGCTTCCCAATGAGACGCAAGCCGGCAATTTCTGCACGCGTTACTCCACCTAGAAAAACAACAAGAATTGTTTTTCGTTTTTTTTCATTTTCTTTCTGAGATGAAGCAACAAATCGACGCTCTTTCACTTGTATCAAGCGTTGGAATTCCCTGCAAACACCTTGATGTGCGATTTGATCAACAAGACGGCATGCTAATGGAATGTATGCACCGTTGAAAACATAAGAAGCACAATTTGGCTGCGACAGGTCCATCTTTTCCATACGAATCAAGCTGAACTTTTTCGTCAGACTTTGAAAAGTTGCATCATCAGAATCCAAATGAGCAAAAGACAAAAGTGAAGTTGGAAGAAAGGATTCTTTGCGAAAACACAAACGCATCTTGTGCAGAATGAAGAATGTGCTCAAATGCTGAAAGCCGTAAGCTTGTAAAAATTCTCGCCTAAGAACCGAATAGTCTTTAGTGGGCAAGCCATTCTGCACCAAACTTAACAAGCATAATAAGCTGAACGAATTGACAACAGAAAGCCTTTGGGCCATGTAGTCACGCAGAAATTCCACACACCGATTCAAATCTATGCAAGATAAAATGCATTGTTCTATTTCCAACAGTTTTTCAAAATCTTGCTGATTTTTCTCTGCCACAATAGCCTAGAAATGAAATACAGTTGAAATGCTTTTCAAAGTAAAATTCATATTCAATATAAATAATTCAAATGAAAACTAAGCAATCAATACAAAATTAATTAACCAAACGTCAATACTATCAAAGACAACAGCAAACCTCAGAAAGTCCAATGTGAAGGGTAAGAGTACGATGTTGAAGTCTTAAATCCTTCAGTTCATCGCGAATAAATTCTTTGAGCTGTGTCAAATTACACTGATTTCGCTTGGCAAAATTTGCTTGCAAACGTTCTGTTTCTTTTTTCAAAACGGAAAATACATGAGCAAAATGTTGATCTCTGATCGATGCATAAATAGAATTGGCTCCAGTTAAAAGAAGCTTTGTTACACCACCTTTTGAAGAAATTTCCTCTGGAATTTCCATAAAGCCAGATTGGATAGTAAATTTTTCTTCCAGAAGTGATTCGTAAGTTAAAGATGACAAAAACATTGTAGCTGGATCAACATCACGACCAATTAATATCACATGTGAACAGCACGGATCTTTCAGTTTTGAATATCCTTGATCTAAGCTAATCGATTCTATCATATTGGCTAGAACAGTAGCAGATTGTCCGACGCAAAATATTTGCGCAGGAAAAGGCCCAAACAACGATTGAAAATGCCACATTGCTTGCGCTAGACTGTAAAACCAGCAGTTGGTATTTGCAATAAAAGTACTGGTAAAATATTCCGGAAGTTCTAAACTAATCAAGTCTGTCTCCAATGGAATAAAAGACCAGTCGAACTCGTCGCAATGCAATAAACCAAAAACGCCCAACTCTTCCAAAACATAATCAATCACAGCTAATTTTCGAGGTACAAAAATTAGACGACTATTTTCATAATTACCATTAAGCATCTGCACAATTTTTTTCGCATAAGCTAAATTCGGTCGAATCAGAAACACATGCTGCATGTCTGCGTTGAACAGCGAAGAATCGAATTCTTCGAATCGAAATATTTTCACAACACCGTGCTGACGGAGCAAGTTAATATTGAGCAGACGATCCAGTGGTTTCATCAATTTCGAATCAATAATCAAAATTTTATCATTGTGGATGCATTCCAACAGATGGATAAATTTGTCACGCGCAATACGCTGCAATATTTCAAAATCAAACTGCCGTTTCATTATTGCAAATTGAAATCATGCATTTCAATTCCAAAGCATTAAATTACGTCCAATAGAAATTAAGTGCATTAATATTTTACAAAGATTTCGCCAATGCAAAAAAATGTATAGAATTGATCGATTTTAAATGGCTCATTTCTTAATAAAATAAATCCACATAACTAAAAATTACAATCGACAAAATGCACTTTTACAGTTTATTGAAAATTAAGTTTAACCTTCATTCATATCCACATTCATTCACATAATAGTTAAATATTTGTTTTATTTAAGCAAATTTATCAATACAAATATTATCTGTCATTGTTATTACGGTAAATGAAGCAGTATGATTAAAAAATGTAACCTACATTTTTAATTAAAAAATTTTTTCTTTAATTTGACGCAGATTTATTGCTCAAAAACATTTATATAAAATTGAAAAAGTTTATAAACAGAAGTTTAACTGTGATGAAAGTTATATTAATCATACTGTGACTTTGTTTTTGCTAATAAATGATAAATGACACATGCATATGTTAAAATATTTGGAGAAAAATAAAATTATTGAAAATATAAATAATTTATAAACAATAAAATAATTTTTTAAATAAATTTCGTGTTAAAAATGAAATTTTTGAATGTTTTCCTAATTATCGTAAAATTTAAAAATTACAGTATCAGAGCATACTGTGCATTTTCTATTTTTAATATACATCATATGTTCCGGTTCTTCTTGTAGGGCAACAGCAGCAAGCATTATTTAGGTAGCTATATGATTTTTCTTTTACATTTTATTGCATGGATATGCTGATTATTGTGTAATAAAATTCTAGAACGAGCTTAATAAATAGCGTCCGTTATACTACTATTTCTACTTCCTTGTTTTTTTTGACGAGTTATGAAGATGCTTTACGTGTAAAATAACTATACACTTCCTTTTTAAGCCGTTCAACAAGTGTTTTGCGAAGAACATTGATATTATCCTAATTATTTTTATTAGTATTTCCTTTATGATTTCTTTGATGTGTTGTCCTCGATTTTATTTCACTGTAGCATTATAGATATTTTTCAATGAATATTTTGTTTAATTTGATTATTGTTTCAGTTAATATTTGAAAGCTATAGCTTCGTATAAATTTATAAGATAATTTATAAGATCTTATAGCTTCGTATCAAAAATGGCTTGTGGAGCTACCTTAAAACGGCCCTTGGATTTCGAACATTTCATGAGTCCAGAATGTGCTGCGAAGCGTGTTAAAAGAAGTCCATCTCCACGTTAGTAGTTTTGTTATTCTTTATTACTTTTATTGATTGATGAAAGCAATAGAATTTAAATTTTAATGTATAAAGTTTTGAAGCAATTGTTTTGAACATAGTGGAACAGGAATAATTACTATGTAAACAAGCAATGTTTAGATGCTTTGACAAGTAGAACAATATTGGTTAGTGATAAGATTGAATGCATTGCAGAGATGATGATGCGAGATTCACCACGTTCACCGACATCTCAGCTGGAGGAGATTCTGCGTAACGAGATGAAAAACGTTGTGGACAATAAAGTGGACGCTGAAAAATTGCCAGCTCCAAAGTCTCCTTCTCTGGTGGACGGTGGTATTCAGCAGCTGTTTTCGTTGCGACAGATTATATTTGTGTTCAAGAAGTTAATTGCCGAACATCGACGCCTGTTAGTTGCCAAATTTGAAGAGGAGCTTACGGAAAAATTGCACGAACAATACGTTCATTATGCGATGTGCATGCGCAATGAAATACAGCGTTATTTCTGTGAAGTTCCTTCATACATTTCGTAGACTACTATTGAACTGCAACTACAATAATTTGCAAATTCAACGATGATTCTTGCGTAAATATCATTGCCACTGATGCATTTAGCAAAGCTTTGATTTTTAACTATTAATAAATCATTGAAATCGGATTTTACTTTCTGTTTTTCTTGTTTTCTTGTTAATATTTGTTGATATTTTTCATTATACTGATTTTATGAAATGCTATTTTCAGTTTTAATTTATAACTCATTACTTTAGTATTATTCAGAAATAATAATTGTGTGAAATGAGCACGACAGCAAGCGAACAAAAGGTAATCGGATTTCTTTTTTCTTTACGTGATTTGGCAAATATTTATTTATTTTAGGCTACTTTGAAAATGGAAAAAAAATCAATACACATGTTGAAGCATAGTGAATATATTCGTTTTCTTTTCGGCTATACAAAATTGGAGGCATGCTATTTATTTGTTGTAAAAGTTTATTTTAATATTTTATTTTTTTTTCAATTTCAGGAGCCGTACGATACTCCGACGATTAGTTCATTGAGAAATCGAAAAAGAACAACAGATTTTGACGGTATTTTCAGATATTTTGATGCTTCAGCAGTGAGTTCTTATTATTATTTTTTTAACGTTATATTTAGTGAATACTTTTAAATTTATATGCAATTGATTTGCATTTTATTCTTTTTTTGCATACAATTATTTGTTTTCTTGATGATTGAATTGATACATTTAGGTCAGTTCTCACCTGGGACCAGAATCTAGCTTAACTTTTCATACCGCTTTCAAAGATTTGCTTTATGGCATAAAGAATGCAGAAATTCATATCGCTGAACAGGTATTTTGAATATTATTACATTTTAAATAGTTTTTTTTTTAAGGTTAACTTAATTTCCTTTAATTATCTGGTCATGGAAATGTAATTTTGCGTTGCATGACAAATCAATTACAGTAAAAGAAGAAAAACAGATTTGTGCTATCCATTTCAGGCACTGAAACGGATTGATGAAAATTTCGTTGAGGAAGACGCGGATGAGCTGTTGATGTGCTGTATAGAAACGTTGAATAAAGTCACCGACCCGTTGATGTGTGGATTCATTCAGCAGCTAGTGGAAAATTGTACCTTTTCAACGCGAGCAGTTGATCAGGCTGTGCATAGTTTAATGATATACATTCATTTCAAGCAGTACGGCGAATGCGAAGCAATTTTTGTACAAATATTTTGTATATTGGTCTCCTACAACGCCGGTCGATCTACCACCAGCAAAGAAACTGTGACGTTGTTGTTGGAGGTTTGAAAATTATTCAATTTGGAAAATTTTTACATTTATATTCTGTTCATGGTTTCAGCTTCTTAATAGTTCTGATTTGTCACCAGTTCGTGCTGCCTGTTTGCAGACATTAGTGACTGTTGTCATCAATAGAGATAAACCAAGTTCATTGGATGATTCGAAAATTGAGGAAGATGATTTGCAAGATCATTTGATACAGTTGTTGTGGAAGCACACCGGCGACGTCAGTGTGAATGTTCGAGAAGCGTGCGTAGATGGTTTGGTGAGTTGTTAGGAAAAAAAATTTATTTTTTCTTTCAAGCTATTCTTGTCAGATTAAGTTTTGTTTAGGTAAATAAATCTTCTCATGAATTGTATGAAATTATGCTATTTGGTTGGTGCGTTTTCATTTAAAATAAAGTTACAAATTTCAGATATCACTTTATGAGTGTGGTGTGCGCTTGGACTTGGAACGTTATGCTGATGCTATTAAACTGTCTCAAGATGAAGAAGATAAAGTGCAAAGACACGCGTTACACTTGTTATATATTTACGGAAATATGTATTCAGATCAGTATGGATTTTGATGCATTTCATTTATTGATTTGGTCGCTGAGGTTTCTAATCTCATTTCAGAATGGTATCGATAGAGGATGATCAAGCGCAAATTTCAATGATGAATGATGCTTTCTCTCGCGTTTGCTACGCCATGCAGGCTGGTCACGCGTCTGTTCGACTTGAGGCGGCCAAGCTGTTGGTAAGTGCTAATAAGTGATACGGATTTTGATGCTGCCAGTGCTAATTTGCTTTTCATTTTCAGGGTAAATTTAACAAAGTGGGAGACAATTTCTTAGAACAAACTTTGAGCAAAAAACTTCTCGACAGCATGCGAGTAAGCAGCATATTTGAATTTCTTTTTTCAGTTGAAAAATTCAATTTGTTTCTCTTTTCCAGATATTGCGCAAAGAAAAAGTGGAATTGTTGACTGGTAGTAATCAAGTGGTCACATCTACCACGGACAGATACAGTGCAAATTACATCCCTTTGATGATGAGCGAAGCTTGTGGCGCTTTCGTAGCCGGTTTGGAAGATGAGACCAAAGGCAAGTTCATATTTATTCAGTTTGGAAATATTTTATAATAAATGATAAATTTAATACATGTACAGCGGTTCGAGCAGCAAGTGTGAAATCAATGGCAGATTTGGCTTTGGGAAACACAGAATTTGCGCAGAAATGTGTCGACTCTTTGGTGGATATGTTCAACGACGAAATCGAAGAGGTTCGCCTGAATGCGATGAAAAGCTTGGCAACGTTGTGTCCTTACATAACTATCAGCGACGAGCAGTTGAATTTTATCTGCCAGAGTCTGGTGGACGCGTCACCGGATGCTCGTGAAGCTGCAAGGGAAGTTTTGGCCACTTGCCGTTTGGAGACTTGTTTTGGTGTCAAAAAAGCTATCGTCGCGTTGGAGAAGAACTTTCACACCTATGCTGAAGACGGCGAGTCGATATGCTATTGTATGCAAAAGTTGGGCCAAAGGCTTGCCGGTTTGGTGGCTCCGTTGACGTCCGAGTTGTTAGGCTTGCATCCAGTCTTTGTGTACCCTGAATCTGTGTTGAGCAACAATTTTTGTACGATTTTTAATTGCTTAATTACTCATTTATATTCTATATTGCATACATGAAACAGATACGGCCAAATTGATTATGGTGTTGAATGCGGCTAGTAAATTTCCAACCGTCCAGTCGTTGTTTCCTCATCACATTTGGCAACAGTATGAATATTTGAGAGCTTCGAAACCCAAACTCGTGCCTTTGATTCGAGTAAGAGTTGAAAATTATTATTTATTCATCATTATTATAATTGTAATTATTTTACAGCCGGAAGTGATGCCCAAACTGAAAATGTTCCACTTTGAAGAAGAAATGGACATGTTCGATGAATTTTTCAATTCGTGCAGCAAATTGTTGGAATACAGCAACAATACCTCGCTGTTGCAGAGTAGGGAAATTTTCCAAATCCTCCGGAAAGACTTGCAAGGTTTGGAATTCATCGAAACTGAACAGAAAAGCAAAGCTCATGCTTTGAAACGGTTTGTCGATTTGGTCGACGAATTCTATTCTTTAATTCTGGAAACGGAAAGTGGAACGGTGATTTTACTTTCTGAGCATCAATTTGCGGAAAAGATGAAGAAAATTTTTCTCAACATTTTCGAACTTAAACTTCTGTGGAAGTTCGAAGAGGAAGCCTGGTGCAACGCAATTTTGAATATTGAAATTCAGACCGCGTTCCTTTGGGCAGCTAATATGCAATTCAACGCTGGTTTGTTTCCTAATTTCGAAGACGTCGGCAAAGCTGACCAACTTTGTGGAGCGGACTTAATTTTGGGTGCATTGAAGTAGGTTTTCTTATTGAAAATAGTAAATTTAAAATTAACATCATAAATCAAATTTACACACGCAGGATATACGACGCGCCGATGTATGCGACTTTGGAAAAAATGGTACAGTATGATTGGCATGGTGTGCCGTTGTTGACTAGCCCCATAGCCGATCTCTTGCAAGTGGTAAAAGGGCAACTGCCCTGCGTTACCGTTCCAGTTGAAGAAGTGACGCGAAAATATGCGGTAATAATAAAGCCCGTTTCATTTTCACAAGCTGTAGTCACTTTTCAAGCCGGCTTTTACACGGACGTGTACGTTGTGGCCGATTTACACGGTTTTGAACAAGAAGATTTGAAATTGGTTCGAATCAAAATCACATACCCGACCAAAGTGGACATCAGAACTCCTCCAGCGCGCAATTTTCACAGCTTTCGACCCCTGTTGCATCATCTGCGCACCAAAGTGGCTATGAATGATCGATCGTGGACCGAACCGGCAGAAGTTTCTTTGGAAATTGTACTGGTTACTGATGAATTTGACAATTTGCCCATAAGCATGCGCACCATCACCGCAAGCCGTAGCGTTCTCCTGAGATTGCATCCTCAGCCGCAGAATCGTACTCATATTGGTGGTGGACGACCACATCACGCGAAATCTATTTTTGATGAACTCAACATTAAATAGTAGAGTGAAAAAAATTGTTTTTCAATTATATTAAAATTAATAAAACTGATTGAAAATTGACCAAGTTATGGAAGAAGTTGAACATTTACAGTAATTTGATTGATAAAAATTTAGATACACTGAACATAATTGTACTACACTGAAAATTGAATATCATGTTATTGTTTCTTAAATTTAATACTTTTATAATTTCTCTTAAATTTGAAATTGTATCTTTTTCTTTCTTAAATATAATCCTTGCTTATATACGACTGTAAAACAATTAATGCGCTATTCAAGTATAAGTTTTAAAACGGCATGTTATGATACTGTGAAAATATTGAAAATTAGGTTCTGTTATTACTGTATGATACTGATACTGTTTCGGCTAGGAGTTTAGCTTTGTGAACATGGTAATGAAATGAGAAATATCGCTTTTCAAGTGCATTGTTTTAAGCAGTCATTTTGTTGTTTTAGTTTCGAAATCAATACGACGGCGATGTCACTATATGGAGTCCTCAGGTGAGTAAAAACTGCTGAACAATCATGAATTTGTAATAACTCATTTTTTCATAACTCAGTATGTACTTTTGTTTTGGGTTGGTTTTAGTCAATAATTATTGCTGAAATGTATTTTTACTTGCTTTACAGTTTTTATTGCAGGACTTGTTTTGAAATGTTATAGTTAATGCTAGACTTATTCTTTGTCTGTGAATTGGATGATTAATTTTGAAGTTTGATAGTTGTTTTTGCATCACAATGATCTGTTTTAAAGCTTTTTCATACTTTTCACTTATTTTACTTCAGGGCCGTATTCATCAAATCGAATATGCTGTTAAAGCTGTCAATGAAGGATCGGCGACGGTTTCGGTGAAAAATAAAACACATGTGGTTATTACCGCATTGAAAGTAAATGATCATTTAATGTATACTTGTACATATTGTATGTATGTTTCAATTTTCTAAATGTTCAAACTTTATATTAAAAATTTGAAAGTTTAATTGTTTCTGATATTCATCAGTCACTTTTCTGTACTGTTTAGCGAAGTCCAAATGAACTCTCTGGTTATCAGAAGAAAATATATAGCTTAGACGAGCATCTTGGAATTTCAATTTCTGGTCTACTTTCTGATGGGCGACTTTTAGCGTCTGTTTATGATTTAGATTAATTTGCATATGTGTTTGAAGTTCTTTGTGTTTAAGGCGGTTTTTGCACAGTGAATGTTTGAATTGGCGTTGGACCTATGGACAGCCAATTCCACTGTCAGAGATAACTCGACGATTAGAGCTGAGTAATTGATTTGCTTCCAATGTTCTTTTGTCGAATTTATTGATAAAAGTGTTTCTGTTTGTACAGAAATGCAAGTGAACACGCAACGCTATGGCCGACGTCCATTTGGAGTAGGCTTGCTCATTGTCGGTTATGATGTAACACAGCAGTTGATTATTATTATTATTATTATTATTATTATTATTATTATTAAAATTAACATCTGTTGAGAATGAGGAAAAAAGTATTTCATTTAGAATTTCGGACCGCGCATTTATCAAAGCTGTCCAAGCGCTAATATATACGATTGTAAGGCGATGGCAATGGGAGCTCGATCTCAAAGTGCACGTACTTACTTGGAGAAACATCTTTCCGAAATTGCAAACAGTGAGATTTTTATTTCATCATTAAAAACTAAGAAGTTTATATATATTTTTTTTCAAAAAAAACAAGAACTATGTGAATTTTTATTATGTTGTTGTTTTAGCGAATTTGGATAGTTTGATCGAGCATGCTTTGATTGCACTTCGCGAAACACTTCCAAATGAACTCAGCTTGTCTAAAAAAGTAACCTTTGAGTTGCTTCTTTATTGAGAACAAAAAAAATCTGCATATTATGTCTCTGTTTCAGAATACATCATTGGCTGTTGTCGGTGAAGGAACACCGTTTATTGTTTACGATGACGACGCTGTGGAACCATTCTTGCAAAACATAGTCAACGTTCCATCCGGCATTTCAGGTGGAAGAGCAGAGGTAAGATAGTTTCAGAAAAAAATTAGAACAATGTTGATTGCAGCTTTTTTTATTTCAGCGAATTGATGAAGATCGACCCACGTGATTAAGCAATACGTGCTTTTTGCATTGCTTTTTGTAGTGGTAGTAAATCTGGTTTAATTAAAATTGATGCACTTTCATGTACATGTTGAAATTTCAGAAAAATTCACTCTCAAAATTTGCAGATATTTTTCTTTCTCCTCTAGTTCATTGTTGCTTTTCTTTCACCAGTTTGTCTTAATTTAAGGTTAGAAAATACACTACAGTAAGATTAAGAAAATGGAGAAGTTTTCTTTTTTTTGAAATGCACTTTAAGCATTATTGAGAGCAAGAAGTTCCCCGGATAATAACAGTTGTTAAAAATGATAATATGTAAGATTACATTCAATTAATTAAGACTTAGAATTTGTGCCTGTTTTCTAAATGTTGTCCATGAATTCATTGTTCATAGCTTTCTTTTTCAGCTGAACTCAAACAAGCAAAATTTATTCAGATAAAACTAACAGAAACTAAAATACTGTAATAAAACAAATTTCTATGATAAACATCACGAGCAGTGCTAATTCAACTGCTAGCCGATGTTACGTCACAACTTTTTTTTCCGTCGTATCGGATACTCAGGTTCGAATGTTTACACTATTTTTTTACATTTTGTTTGAAATGTGTAGCACAGCATAAAATTTATTTATATTTTAAACTTTCACAAACGCGACTATTTCAATAATTTTTAATGAACAATTTTATGCCTACGTAGATCATGCATTTTTTCCAATCATCATCAAGCGTTGAATTTTGTTGAATATTTCGCGATAAAAATAGGTCATTTTACGGTTGATTGTCACTTTTGATGTTCCTCTTTATTGACCATTATCTCTTCCTTATAAAGATCGATTTGAACAATCGAACAACCGGTGGAAGAACAAACTTTATTGTCAATCATAAACAAAAATGACAAGTTGCAATTTACAGTGCAATGATTACAGTTTTTTTTTGAAATCGAAGAAAATACGTTGACCAGGAAATCTTATAAAATTTTAAACTGTACCCACCAATGAGAAGAATTTTGCACGTCAGCCAATCAGATTTGAGCCAATCAAAATCATTCATAATCAACAAGAGTGCCCGAAATTTGCCCGTACCCGAACCATGTCGTCAAGCCACACACTGGGGTTGAAAATAACACAGACGCACTCAATGGAAACGAAAATGCGTTACCTTCACACGCCAACGTGACTCCGTCTCTACCGTATCTATACGTTTGGTTTGTATATATTATTTTGTCAGTTATTAAATCTTAAATTTTAAAAATTATTTTTATTTTGTTAAACTTCATTCCTCTGTTTGTGTTGTTCATTTCTAATATTATTTTATTCAATTCGTTCGCTGCTCAGTGACGTCAGCTTAAGAACAACAACAGCACGGCGCTTTCGAGCAGACGAATTAAGCAGCAGCAACATTATTATTCAATTGTTTGAAATATGTGAATTCTCTGCAACACCAATTCAGCAGTTCATTTTTTGGAATATTCACTTCAACTTGGTAACTTGAAACGTCAATTTCTCTTCTACAATTATTCATTTGCTTGTCGTTTATTTATTTTTGTTGTTGTTTATCTTTTCATTTTCAGTATATAGTTGAAAATTTCAATTTCATCTTTTAACAAAATAAATAAATATATAAATATAAATATAAATATATATATATATTTATTTATTTATTTATTTATATTTGTCCCTGAACAGCGAGTAATTTATTAATAATAATAATTATTGTTATTTTGTTGACAAAATTTTCATTTCAGCTTGTAATGAGAAGATGCGCACAAATTTGTTGGACCTTCCGGACGATGTGCTGTTGTTAATATGTTCACATCTCGGTGCTATGAATCTGTTTCGCCTGGAGAAAACTTGCGTACGTTTGTCTGTAATAACTGGCTTGTTCTGGCGACGGATGCGCTCGTTGAAGTTGATGACGTTTTTGCTGAAGGACAATTTCAAAGCTTATGATTTCAATTACAAGTTCGACCTGGTGTCGCAGAGGATCATAGAACGCGTCGGTCCTATACTGAAGCATTTGGACTTGTCCAGTTTGGGTCCTTTGGAATACGCGTCCAGAATTGGTTTGGAGTATGCAATTTTGGAAAACTGCGACCGTCTGGAGAGTATCCATTTGAACAGCCGACTGTTGGAACGTCAATGGCTTGTGCAACTGTCCCGGGCGACACCGTCGTTGAAGCATCTCTCCTTGGAGAGGGTCTTTATTCGCAATTACGGACCGTTGGACGATTCGGTGCTGTTGGCTCTGCTGGCCAGTTGGAATTGCCTGGAATCGCTAGTTTTGCGCAACAATTGCAAAGTCAGCATGACAATATTTCGCAAACTGCCGCGCAGTCTGCGTTCCTTGGATATTTCTGGTTGCATTGTTCGCAGCTCTTGCTTGGTCAACATTGTCGAGTGTTGTGAAAATTTGGAATCACTGGCGATCAGTTTGGATGGTCAGTTTGTCAACGCCAACGTCTTGCACTCGATGGACAACATTCGCCGGCTCAGGATCGACTGCAGTTCGGCGGTCATTTCTGAACAACTGGACTCGGATTTGCTGGCTTTGTCCATTCCAAAGTTGCGCTCAGTGACCGTCTTGTCCATCTGCGGTCATTTGATCAGTGACCAACTGTTGGCGCAGATTGGCCAACGGCTGTTGACGCTGGAAGAGCTGTCTGTGTGCGGCAGTTGTCTGCAATACAAGCTGCGGTCGCCGGTCAAGGCGGTGATGACACTAACTGGGCTGCCACGCCTGAGGAAAATTGCCACCGAAGGCAATCCTGATTTGGCAGCAGAATTGTTGAAATGTTGCCACCAGTTTGACCATCTCACCGAGATCAACGTCTCTTACGCGGTCAAGGAGTTGAACCTTTGGAACCAACTGCGGTCGGATACGTTGAAATCAATCGTCGCCTTGGGCTGCTCACCGTTGACGGCCAACGTTCGATCACTGCGTGTGAATCTGTTTGCCAAACTCAAGCAAAATTGTCCAGCTTTGACTAGGCTTGTTCTTTGAAAAGCAGCATGCTTTTTTTAAATTTACATTTTAAAATTCTTCATCATCTCAAACTCACTACACTATTGTTATACATTTTTCTTGAATTAAAATGACAAAATGCAAATTTTCTATGCTTGCAAAGCAACTAGCTACTTGTTCGTTTATTTCTTTTCCGCAATTTTTACATTTCAATTTTTCACCAGAAAAAAGCACATAGTTTTCATTTCACGTTCAGGTTACACAAGTAATAGCAAATAATCGGAGCAATGTTGTGGTATATTTTTCAAAAAAAAAAAAAAAGAAAAGAAGAGAAAAAAAGAAAATCCTCATTTAGCAACGTATAAAAGTGTTTTAGTAATCGATAAAAGGAAAAATAAATTTTTTTTTCTAAATGATGACGACAATAATAATTTTAAAAAAATAATAATAATATTCGATATTTTTTTGGTCGTCATCCAACTACATACACATTTTCCAAAGCGAATTTCAAATATGCCATTCTTTCACGCG
This sequence comes from Trichinella pseudospiralis, assembly GCA_001447645.1. Classification (NCBI taxonomy): domain Eukaryota; kingdom Metazoa; phylum Nematoda; class Enoplea; order Trichinellida; family Trichinellidae; genus Trichinella; species Trichinella pseudospiralis. The sequence goes on along the minus strand of JYDV01000071.1, from coordinate 175,329 downwards.
TGCGCTTTACAGTAAGGTCGATTGCCTTTAACGTAGAAATTTTCCCCTTCCAAATTCTTCATGCATACCTAAAATGAAAACACAAACATCTTGTTATTTCACTTGTTTAATAAAATGAATTTAAACCGAATTTAAACACACGCGAAATAGTTTCCATTGAACGAATATTGAAATGTCTTTTCTGTTGAAATCATCAATTCTCCATTACAAAATTCTGCCAATACTTCGTGAAAATCATTATTTTAATACGGTCAGTTCCATTTCCCGCCTAATTATTATTCACGCAGTGATTAGTTGTACAGTGGTCTGAAAACTTTGCCGCATAATTTGCCTTTTACATTTGAAAAATTTTTTTTCCCGTTCTACACGTCATTCATTCCGTTTATCATGAAATGAAGGTAAGATTTTATGCACAATTATTTTTTTTCTGTTTATCGTTTAATTTTTTTCTGAGTTACTTGAATTGGTGGCAAAGAAATTGAAATATATAACAGTCGCGTTCACTATGAGACGAACAAATTAATAATTTAAAGTGAATACGTGCGGTAGAATTTACGTGTGTGTATAAAATTCAAAAATTATCCGCTTACCGTGCAAGTGAAGCAATTCGAATGGTATGCATTGCCTAGGGCTTCAACCCATCGATCGCCGGCTTCAATGGGAAATTGGCACGCGCAGCATTTAGTTGTGAAAAGCGTATTCCAATCTGTTCAATGAAAAATAATCGAATAATGAATTTTTGTAATTTCTTCTTACCTTGTTCACAGTAAGGTTTTCCATCTTCGAGAAAAAAGCAAGAATTTCCAAACGGTTTATGACAATGAGCGCAGCAGAAACATTCCGGATGCCATTTTCGATCTAGTGCCGTCAGGCAGTCCTGGAATTATTTTGAATATTAAAATTGATGAAACAGAAATAAATTCTGCTTTACCCCGACAATTGATCGATTGCATTTGAAACAGCTTGGAGCTAAGTAACGTTCAAAGCAGAATTCACAATAGATGAAGCCACCTTCTTCGACAAAGCCAACGTCGAGGAGTTTACGACGACACTCTGGATGCGAGCATACAAAATGATCCGGACACCAGGATTTTCCAAGTGCCAGCACAAACGGACCTCTTGAAAAAGATGAATTTTCACTTTACACAAATTTACTCCCCCCCCCTCACCAGCAACACAACTTATACCTTATTTCACGATGGCATGCTTCGCAGACCGGGATGCGTAGACTTTCTCCAATTTGTTTCAACACGCCACGCCCTCTTCTCGGCACATATGCACCAACTGTTCTACTTCCTGCTATTTGAAAAGAAATGAAAAAAATTTTTTTTTCGACAAACGAAATGAAAAATGAATTCATGAAGTGTTGGAAATTTTAAAAATGGAAGAAGGAAAACATGCACGAAAGTGTAATGGATTGTTTGGAGGAAAACAAAAAGCAACAGCAGTGCACAAGGGAAAGTTGTTGTAATTTTTTACAAAACAGTGAATTGAAGTCGACCATCACCGAGATGCGAGTTGCACAATTTGCCCAGTTTTTACCTCCTCGCTGGTAAAGAGCCAAATGTGCGCAGACGATGTCGTTGGCTGTCACTACTTGATTATCCATTTGTGTAAAAGGATTACTGTAATTATTTGTGCTTTTCTGCCGTCGTGGCGCCGGCTTGACGGCAGTTGCACTTTTTGCCGTTATCGCGTCGTGAACTTCTTTTCCAAGCAAAGAAACTGACGCGTCGCTTTGTGAGAGGCATTTCTCATCCAGACCCCATTCAGCATCTTTGTTGTTGTCCAACAACAGTGTATCCGAGTCTGAGTTGCAATCTGTGTCTGTGATCGTGGTGGGTTGCTGATCCACTGTATCACTTTTGTCTGTACAATTTCTTATTTATTATTTTTTTATCATTATTAATATTATTATGTTTAACATATTTTGTGGGAATTTCTTCGAATAGAAAAAAAACAAGAGTTTCCTTTCCCCTTTGTTCTTCGCTGAATGAGTTTAAAGGGCAAAAAAAAGGAAAAATTTCAAGCACTATTCTCTCCCCACTCACCGGCTGTATGCATTTCATGCTGGTACGGATAGCCGCCCCGTTCTGCTGAAAATGGTGCCTCCGGAACGGCTGTTGACCATTGGTTTGTCGACTCCATCTCTTGTTTAAACTGACGTATGTAGTTGCCGGGCATTTTGCTGACAGAATGCGTTGGAATACCACGGGACGACGGACTCAGCGGTGCACTGTGAACTTGGGCAATTGGCGACAATGACGGCTTGAGCACATCCGGCTGATAGCTTTAAAAATATATACAAAAAGAATCTGTATTAAAATTTAAGATATTTTGATTTTTTACAATGCTTTCGGTGGATCTGAATGTTTCGGCGACGGTTGCGGTGGGGCACCACGGTAACTGTAAAATATTTATTTTCATCAAATGCCAAAAACAGAATTTTGCCAAAACTATACATTTGTCAGAGAAAGAATCACCTGAAAATTGAAGGATCCTGCGGTGCTGTTGCTTGGAACAAGTTCTGCTGCTGTTGTCGGGCGTGGATATTACAATACAGCTTGTCGTTGACCATGAAATAGCCTTCAAATGGGAAACTTTTTTCAACACTCATGTGGGTCAAGCGTTGCCATCATCTAACCTGTGTTTTTTAGAGACGTGCCACAGGTTGAACATTTGTAACATTCTCCGTGAAAGCACTTGTCGCCAGCTTTGCAGAATACACCACTAAAACGAGAATTTTTGTTGTTCAACTTGTTTTATTATGAATTATGTAGCGTAATAAAGAAAGAGAGAGAGAGAGAGAGAGGGAGAGGCAGAGGCAGAGAGAAATTTTGAATTTCAGCAAACACACGAAATTCACCATAAGGAACAACAATATAACTTCTGATAAAAATTATATTATGGCAGCAAATTAATAATATAACTTACAGGATATGTCGTCCGCAAGTGTCGCATACTGGACCTCCAGATGGTCGTGCAGGGGTAGATCTTTCTTGAATTCCGCGCGGTGTATCTCTCATTGATTCAGCTGAAATATTTAATTTGTACTGCAGTTAGATTTCAAAATGATTTATTTAGTACTTTTCAAACGGTTTAGTGAAAAAAAAAAGAAAAGTTATCTGATATTGAAAAAGAATTGTTCATGCAAAATTGAAAAATATTATTCAGGATTGTTGTTATTAGTGAGTTTTTCTTTTTATACTTTTAGTGTTCTCATTGTTCGTTAATGTTATCTACTATATGATTATCTATTCTATTCTATTCTATTCTATTCTATTCTGTTCTCTATTCCATTCCATTCATATACTTTGCGTGCATTGCAATCAACAGCAACAACAACAACATCATGCTATCAAGCAAACCAGTCAGCACCAGGTCACCGTATGCGAGATAAAATGAAACTGTGATGGATCCATCCGCAGACCATATGTGTAATTGAATTTTTCAGGATATATGTTGTATAGCTTGAATATCAACTGAACACAAGTGAATGTAGCTTGAATTTGAAATTGTATACCAAAAGAGAGAGAGAGAGAGAGAGAGAGAGAGAGAGAGAGAGAAATGGAAAGAGTAGGGAAGTTGAAGATTAGTTTTAATTTTAATTTTTAAATTTTCACATTTACTTCGCATAGCGGCCATGAGTCGCCTGAAAGTGGCTGACTGGTGTATAGATTTACTGTATGCGTATGGTTCACCTCTGCTATCAGTGTAATTTGACGGTGTCAGTCGATTTTTTGCTTCATCTTCACGAATTAGACGCAACGTTTCTGAATGAATGAACGAAGGCTGATGTTGTTGATTTTGTTTCTGCAAGTTTGCACTGCAATATGCAGAAAAATTATACTTATTAATGTCAATATTTAAAAATTTGAAATGGAACATTTTCAACAAGAAAAAAAAATTTTTTTCTTTTTACTCTGTGCCAAAAAGTCCTCCTGTTTCGTGCAGATAAGAGTCCGCTGTTCTGTGCTTTGAATATCCTGGTGACGAATCACTGGTGTATTGGTTGGATATTTTGTTGAACTTTTCAATGTGGGAAATTGGTGGAGGTGGTGGTGGTGGTTTTTGTTGTTGCTGACTGTTGTCCGAAAAGTATGAATCCTGCAATAAATTTTCATAATTTTGATCTGAATTTGAAAAACAAAATATATATATATATATATATATATATATATATATCACAGAACTTACGTGCACTTTTCTGTTGTCATGGGCAAGTGAATATTTCACCGGAGTAAATTTGTCGTCTGTTGTCATGACGGCTGGTTTCCACACTCTGCAACCTCGTCTGGAAGATGTTCAAATCATTATTATTATTATTATTATTATTATTATTATTATACATACAAACACTTGTTATTACAATTTTTTTGGAAATTTGCTTTTCAATCTTAGTAATTGCAATTTTGAAAACAAGATTTTACTTGAAAATTGCTATTTTTTTTGTTTTGCTTCAAGCTTGAGAAGGAATCTGCTTTGATGTTTACTTTCTCTTGGTGATAGCTTAAAATAGATTTTCTGCATTTAAATAAGCATGTCAAGAGCAAACTGAAATGAAATTTCAAGCTTCTTCAAACTTCTTCACTATTCAGTGTTATTTTGCATTGAAATTTAGTATTTTTTAAAAATGATGCAACATTTTCAAATTTGGAAACTGTTTTCCGTGTTGGCACATGGCATGCTGTTGTTGGCAATTATTCTTATTATTCATTAAATTCGAAACTAATGAATAATGATAATAACCGAATGATGACATTGTGCACTTAGCTAAATAAACAAACAGATCAGTCGATGATTTTGGGAATTTTTGAATTGTCAAGATTCCGCTTTTCAAGTTGAACAACTTTACTGCTGCTACATCATAAAAATGCAACATGCTGCACTTCTACAGCTGACAACTAACTCTTTGCACATGTGATGAGAGAGTTGCTGTGAAGAAAAGAAAATACTGATCAATTTAAAATAAATAAACATTGCTAATACTAGAAATAGATTATCATTAAAATTTATCATTTTCTTCCAAAAGTACGAACACATTTGTGCTAGATCAGAATGACAAGAAAAAAAATGATGTGATTAATAACTTTTGACCGATTAAGAAAACAAAGGTGTGTTTTAAAATGAAATATCCAATTGATCAATGTTGCTCCAACTAACATACAAAGTTATCAATCATTGCATCTTATTCCATTATTAAGATCATGCTTGAAAATTGTGATTGTATTTTTTTGTCGACTTGTTGTCAATAAATGATAAAATGATTGAAGAAAGAAAATGAATTTTACAGTGACTTGTTGACTTGTAGAGAAAATGCTAATTTGCATACCTTTCGACGACAATTTCAACGTCGTTGTTGGACGAGATGATCGCATCTTGTGCATCTTTGTGTTGCATGGAGTCGGCGTGGTGACCAGCAATGCGGACGACGTGGTCACCTTCGATCAGGCCAGCTCGTTCGGCAAGACTACCGGCAACTACCTGGGGTAAGCGAAAAAAAATGTTTTTGATCAACATCCGGCTGATTGCATGCATGCAATACGTGCATGCAGATTCCATGCAGATCTTACCTTGCTGATGGTAAGCGGTTCGTTGAAATCAAGTCCACCTTGTAAACGAAAGCCCCAAATTATGGACGGATCACTGCGGCTCATTCGAACTGTTACCGTTTCGTCGGCCATATTCTTTTTCTTTTTTTGATTTTCACCAAATAGGTAATGCAGTATATAAATTATTCACTTAATCCTTTGCAGCTTATTGAAAGCTTATTGCAATTTCAAGCGTAAGAGGGGCGTGAACAGGAGATCATTTTGGTTTCTTGTTTCTTTACACTCTTTTCTACTATAATATTAACCAAGAGACTTGGAGATTCTTCACGTTGCTTGCTTTAAACTTGCTTGATGTTGTTATTGTTGTTTTCGTTGCTGTTGCTATTGCTGCATCTGCTGCTGCTGCTGCTGCTGCTGCTACTGCAGCTACTGCTACTATTACTGACGCTGCTGCAGTTCCTCTACTACTAGCCCTACTCTTTCTACTACTTAATAGTAGTAGTAGTAGTAGTAGCAGTAGTAGTAATAGTGGTGTTGCTGATGATGCTGTTGATACTTTATTAGTGTTGATTCTATGCTGCTGCAGTTTTCTGCAGCTGGTTTCTCAGGCTGCTTCTTCGTTTTGACCAACTGCTTTGCCAGCTTGGCAGTTGGGCATGTGTGCTGTTTTCTATTCTTTCTTTTCTGCTAAAAACAGGCTTGTTTTCTCCTCACCCAGTAGTGTAATAATATATATATATATATATATATATATATATATATATAAACTAGCCGGCCAACAGAGCAAGTAGCTCACACGCAATGCAACTTGTGTCAGTTTAGTGCAAATTTTGTGGGCGGAGATGCGTTGAAACACTATTAATAACAATAGTAATAACGATAACGATAACAACAACAAACAATAAACGAAACTAATTTTCTGATGAAGGTCAACTTGCATATCTTTTTTATCAGTTTATTTGTTACTTTTTTCAAGTATATTGATATGAAATGTATTGCTATGAAATGTATAAATAATTAACTATGTATTTTTTTGTAATTTATACGAATATATTCTGCAGAACGTGTATATTCGAAAAATGTGAACATTTTCTTTGATATTTATTTCATTAAGAACAAAAATAACTTAAATCTTTATTATCAACTGATAAATAATCACATTATATATATGGTGAAAAGTGTAAGAAGATGCACGAAAGAACATTTCAATCAATTTCAATTAATATTTAGATGTGCTACAAAACTCTTGCAGTTGGTCAGATATAGCTGAGCAATAGCTAAAAATCATTCAGAAGACTGTATGTGACAAAACATGCCATTGAAGTTATTTACATACAAAAACAGTCTTAGTAACTGTTCAATATAATATCTGTTAACGTGTCATTTTATGTCGGGAACAGGCCAATGTTAAGTAAGTGGAATATCAGTGATTTTTATCTGTTATTAATATCAAACAGCAAGAATATAACTATGGTATTATATATTTGCAAATATTGCATTATCTGGCTACTGGAATATTTTTCATAAAAGAGTGCAGGGAATGGTGCATGTAGAAGTGTTAACGAAGAAATACAATGGTGTTGAAAAGTCCATTTTTGTTGATTTCATTGATTAATAAGAACATAATTGTAGATAAATGTGATATTTTTTTAATACACTAGTCAAATATTTATTTGCAAAATGTAAATAAAAAAATATTGTGTGTTTCTAGTGTTAGTTGCTCTCAAATTTGTTTTTACCATTTAGTGAAAATTGGGTAGATTGCGCTTAATTGGATTTTATGAATTTTCGAAACAATAAAAATTTTTCATTAGTTCCAATTTGAATTGATGTACACTACTATATTTTACTTTACATTAAATTTTTACAAACATATACAGCACAAAAATTTTGGACAGGTTACATTTACTTTATGAACATTTAAAGTTTAATAAATTTTAAAGTTGAATTTTTGCATTTTAAATTTTCAAGCTGTAAACTGTTGCTATAAAGTTGAATGTGTGTTGTTATTGTTATCGGCATTGTATCGGTGAAATCTGCCGTCATGAAACTTTTGTGCGTATTTCTTGTGTTACTCTTGTTCAACTTCTGTTGTGATCTTGGTAAGTATTGTAGATTTTGCAATCAATAAAATGAATATGTCCAATTTATAGATTGTAAATTAATTTTTTCCAGTTGTTATTGATAAAACTGAGAGACTATGTTTTATTTAATTTGTTCATTCTATTTGAGCTGAATGTTTTGAATTTATTTATTTGAATTTTATACTTATAAAGTTTGATTTTTTTCAGCAATCAAATTTCGCCTTCCGTTTTTTAAATTTCCTGTTGAAAAAGAATACATGAAATTATTTCGTTATTCCAGTTTGTTAACTTTCGTCGATGAGATTATTGTTATTTGTGAAAACATGCCTATAAACGATGACACTAAGAACTGCAATGATGAGATTGGATTGATCTTTCCCTGCCATGGTAATGAGTGTATTCAAAAGGGAGATGATTCTTATTGCAAGGTTTTTGCATTTACTGAAACTAAAGTGTTGTGCCGTGATGGCGCAGGATCAAGTAGCCTACTTTTTATTAATTTTTCTTTGGGTAAGTATTCTCTTTTTTTTCTTTTGTATTTTTTGATGTGCAAATTTTAGTTGCAGATTTTTGCAAATACAAGCAGATATATTTTTACTTAGCTCATTTTTAATGTTAATGTCTGCTATAGTTGAAAAATGACTCACAAAAAAGTGAAACGCAACTGTTTTATTTTAATTTAAAATTTTTGACATTAGTCATTTGACGATTAATTCAATTGCAGTTATGCATTTATTGTGCTGTAATAACGATAATAATAATAATAATAATAATCTTTTCTATTTTTTAATATTATCTGTCATTCTTCATAATATTTGATTTATTATATTTTTTGCAGAAAGTGAATTTTCTGCAATATGCAAATCATCTTGTGAAACGAATGCTGATGACTACCTTCTTTTTACTTACTATGCTGTGAATGATACTCATGGCTGTAGTCCTTTGTCATCCTGCAATGGGGTTCATGACAAGGAAGATGTAGTGCCATTAGTTTATTACGTGGATGGTAATTTCGAACCAGCAACTCACTGCAGCATATTATCTATGCCTGTTGTCGACATTCCTCCTGTGGTCATTTTTGCCGATGCTACAATTTCACCGGGAAGTAAGTTATTTTTGTAGAATTGTATTTTTTAAAAGTTTTTTTTTCTTTAATTAAATTTCTTCCAATTGCATGACCTCACGAATTTTATGAACCATATTTAAATTCCGTTTTTTTTTAAAGCAAACTCTTGTTCAGTACATTTTTCAAATTAACTTTCATCATACTTTTTCTAATCTATAATTGTATTGTATTGTTTTGAAAAGATTCATCGATGCCATTTGTAATTTTGACAAATGTAAATGTGTAATTTAAAAAGATATATTCATATTTATTTATATATTTTATTTTTTCTATTAATATTTAGGAGAAATAGATCATATTAACTTTTTTTGTCTTTTATTTTAGTTCCTTTTGAAATTTATCTTGTGGATAAGTTAAATGAGGGAAAGAAACTGCTTCGATATTTTGAATTTGTTTTAATTCCGCCTGATTCAAAGCTCTACTTTGAAATAAATTCCGTTGAACTGGTGACATGCTATTTATATACAGACGACTCTTTTGTTGGTTTCTTTGCGGTATCTAAATTGTATCCAACGATTTCATTGGAAACGATTCGACGTAAGTACGGCATCAGTGCGACAGAGATGCTATGCGAAGGTCGTTTGAACGCTTCACATAGTTCAATAGTAGCTTATACAAGGAACACGTTGATTATATTGGGTAAGAAATCTTTGATTGTATTTTAAAAGAATTCATTTTTATCTGTTTATATTTCATCAGACAGAATTGATGTCATTTTATCGTAATATTTTAGAATCCGCTGTGTTGTGGGAATATGCAAGTTTTAAACCCGAAGAACGTTCTTGGAAGTCGTTATCGTTTCTCAAATGTGATGACGTTCTATTTAAGGCATTAAACTGGTATTCTGGGTTGAATATAAATCTTGACGTCGAATTGCAGATATGGGATTTAACAGAGGGAAAGATGCTGTCAAATGTGTGTAATTTTTCTTTCATTTTAACTGTTTCATGTTCACTTAAGTTTTAGGATACGGACGAAAATAGAGTGTGGTTTCATCATACGGGCGGTGATTATGCAGCGAAAGTGAAATCACGATACCGTAGATGCAATCCATATGTGAACATGGAGCATCACTATGAAGTACATTTTTCATTTTCCAAATGTAAGTCATTATCATCTGACTGATTACTGTAACAATTAAAATTGAGGGAAACGAAAATAATATTTTGTACCTCTTTTATGATTTCATGAAATGAAAAATATTGTGTAGCGTTTTTTTTAATTTAATTTAATTTAATTTAAATTTATTGACGCCATGCTTTATTAATTACTTTTGTTTTTAAGGTCCTGGTGATGTTTCAATAGCACCTTTATCATTACAATCAGAAGAGCATTCATCGTGATTGAATGGCTTTCTGATCTTCTTGTTTATCATTGTCACCGTTTACTAAATTTAACAAATTTAACCCTATTCTTATTTTATGCATTTTTAATCTATTATATTTGACTGTAAAGGATGTTTTTGAATAAAAGTTTTTAATTTCGTGTTTTATGCATTAAATTAAGTGAAAATATTTGTGTAGTTCAATTTGGAATAATGATAAAACTCTGAAGGTGAATTAAGCATTCGCCTAATTGATAAAGTCACTTGATTTTCATTAATTGAATATTGCTTGCTGTATGTTTGGCAACATTTAGCAGCTATTTTATACCTTTTTCTTGCTTAAGCACACTTGCATTACGTCGAACAGATTTTGCATTGTTGAAATTGACTTTATTTTTCTTTTTCTAAATCAACTATTTATTATATTTTTTCAACGAAATTGCATCTGAATAGAGAATTATTCATTGAAACCTTTCAACAATGAAAAATCCCTTTATCCAATGCACATCTTTCTTTTTTGCTGGTACTTTTAACAGCAACGATGGATAGAAAATATTCTTCCTCAACGCACTGCATTGGAAGCATACTTTTTCAGAATTTCTGTTTCATCGCTTGATATTTCATTTTAATTTTTTGAATTCAAGGGAATTCAAAAAGAGCATTTTAACATCGTTTTCATTTAAATTCTGTTGAAATTTTACATTTATGAATGCTTTAATTTCGATAAAATAAAGTACAAAACCCAGTGTGTTGATTTGCTGAACCATTCTATACATGCCACTGAAGAGTTTGCGTTCATGTGTGCCAGTGATGATGTATTCCTCCGCCCCAGTCGGAGTTTGTCATGACGTAGAAGAACTAATCTGAGGCACTGATTAACTGTTTGATGAATGTAATTTTGGTGTGATAATCATTTTTGTTTTTTTTTTTTAAAAATAGCAATTTCTGTCGATTTGTTTGCCAAATTGCGAATTTGTGTCGATTGTTCACCGTATATAATTCTGTAATAAAATAAAGATGATCTGTTGTGTACGTTTCGTGAAACATGTTGATTTATTAAAGACAATTTATATTTCACGTTTTGCATAAGTGTGTGTAGTATAGCACAGTATGCTGGTGAATGTATTGCAATTGTGAAAAAGTGCTCTGTATGAATATGAACTGACATCGATATTAATTTTCAGCAAATTCTTATTAGTTTTGCTTCACCTTTTTCTTATTTTCAATAAAAAATTTCAAAAAATAATTCTCATTGCTATAGTTGAAATTGTTTGCGTTTTGGAAAATATAAGCTGATTTCGCTCCAATGATTTATGTATCCGTACGGCAAGCAATCGTACGCATGTGCAAGCATTGCAAACAACTAACGTGCGGGTGAAGTAGTTTTTCCATTTTTTTTCTTTTAATGCAGCTGTGAATGAAACAAATGCAAAAATGTAGTTTTTAATGGTAATGTAACATAAAAAAGCAGTAGTTATAATTATGTATTATAAATTATAAAATCATGTATTATAAATAATATGAGAAATTTTCCTATTAGAAATTAAAAATACAGTATGATATGTTGTACTTGAGTGTTTTTTGGATTGTGCTTTCTTCTATGTCGTAAATTTGCACCCCTCCTTTGTTGGAGCTGTTGTATGTGTGTTGTATTTGAGGAGTATTTGTTGACTTTATCATTGTCGATTTATTGTGATCGGAAAGTTTTCCATTCGCCGATTTTCTGGTAATCATTTACACGATTGCCTGCAAATTTCGAACCTGACTTTTCATCAGCCTTTCTTTGGCTACAAATCAGATATGATTATTTCCAATGGGAATGTTTCTGTAATCGATCAGGTAGGGTAGTGTGAGTTGAGTTTTGTTTTGTTTTATACCGCTGCTTATTCTGTTGTTCAGCTTTCATTACTTGATCTTTTACTAACATTGCATGTAGGAATTGGGTTCAAAAATGACAATCAAGTAAGGTTTCCAGTAGAGTTCTTGCCGCAATTTACAAATGATTCAGCTGAACAAGAACAATTGTTAAGAGATTGTCCTTCGCAGAGATTCAATAAGCCCGATTCCTATCACAACCTCTTTATTGTCTCCTGGATTACTCGAGTAATATATAAATATTTAGCACGAGGTTTCAAAGTCAAACTAAGAAAAGCTACGGAAGTAAACACAGAATAACAGATATCAAAATGTCAGAACACAACAGAGTTGAGCCGAGACCATCCCGCTCTCGCCCACGCACACGCCTTTACTGTAAGTCTAAAAGATAATCAGGTATATGTCTATCGTTTTATTGTTTACATTGCATTTTGCAGCATGGAACCGGATGTCAAGCAATTGCGACGGAAAATCTGGTGCCGCGTTTAGTGTTGTACTTCGATCTGAATGCAGCAAGCTGAGGACAGACAACATGGCGAAGAAATTCTAACTGCCTGAGTTGGCTTTTCTCGATAAAACAGGGAACATGCTTAACAGCCGCGGTCGCTATGTTTCGCGTAGCGATGAATGAGCAATGGCCAATGCCATTTTTTGCCTCTTATGGAGAGCGATAGGTTTCCATTAGTAACTGAAGAAAGTCAGCTTTTCTCCTGCCAATGCTGTATGATTGAATTTAATTGTGCAGATGTATTTCCAATCTGCATCACCTTTGACCTTTGATCATTCGACCTTTGAATCGTCGTTCACTGCTTCGTAAGGGACTGTGAGTATCTAGTTAATGGCTATTTTTACGATGCCGTTGTCTTTCCACTTAATTACATTAAAAGGTCTATTAATGCGATAGTTGATAGCACCTTGCTTTTGATTCATCAGCTCTTGGTTCGGCAACATCATTTTTGCAGCGTCATTGATGCGATATGATCAGATTGTTCCGGTGACTCTCATGTTGAATTTGGCCAGCTTTACAAGTAAGTAGTAATTGCCGATGAATTGTCAAAGTGTAATGTGTGTTCTAGTGTATGAGTTTTTCTGAACGGTATCACACATAACTGTGACAGGTGTGATGCTCAAAAGTACATTCAAAGCTTTACATTCTTTCCTTGATTAATAATAATGTGATATCAGTAATCATTGCTTTCATGCAGCATCCGGACTTTGATGCCAAAGCGTATCGGTTTATCTTAACATAAGCATTATTGCTCCATGCTGACCAATATGTGTCACTATTGTTTCGTCGACACTAGGTTACTCATGAAACGTACTATACTGGACAGTGCTAGCGTTGAGCAGCCTGTACCTGTTCACTTGCCTTACAGGAGGAAGAAAAATGAATGTCCATTTCTATACATGACATGCGTGACATAAACAATTGCTTTTCAGTGCACAAAGTACACAGATCTTGATATTTTAGTGTGCTATAAAATCTTAGCAATTGGTCAGATATGGCTGAGCAATAGCTAAAAATCATTCAGAAGACTGTATGTGACAAAACATGCCATTGAAGTTATTTACATACAAAAACAGTCTTAGTAACTGTTCAATATAATATCTGTTAACGTGTCATTTTATGTCGGGAACAGGCCAATGTTAAGTAAGTGGAATATCAGTGATTTTTATCTGTTATTAATATCAAACAGCAAGAATATAACTATGGCATTATATATTTGCAAATATTGCATTATCTGGCTACTGGAATATTTTTCATAAAAGAGTGCAGGGAATGGTGCATGTAGAAGTGTTAACGAAGAAATACAATGGTGTTGAAAAGTCCATTTTTGTTGATTTCATTGATTAATAAGAACATAATTGTAGATAAATGTGATATTTTTTTAATACACTAGTCAAATATTTATTTGCAAAATGTAAATAAAAAAATATTGTGTGTTTCTAGTGTTAGTTGCTCTCAAATTTGTTTTTACCATTTAGTGAAAATTGGGTAGATTGCGCTTAATTGGATTTTATGAATTTTCGAAACAATAAAAATTTTTCATTAGTTCCAATTTGAATTGATGTACACTACTATATTTTACTTTACATTAAATTTTTACAAACATATACAGCACAAAAATTTTGGACAGGTTACATTTACTTTATGAACATTTAAAGTTTAATAAATTTTAAAGTTGAATTTTTGCATTTTAAATTTTCAAGCTGTAAACTGTTGCTATAAAGTTGAATGTGTGTTGTTATTGTTATCGGCATTGTATCGGTGAAATCTGCCGTCATGAAACTTTTGTGCGTATTTCTTGTGTTACTCTTGTTCAACTTCTGTTGTGATCTTGGTAAGTATTGTAGATTTTGCAATCAATAAAATGAATATGTCCAATTTATAGATTGTAAATTAATTTTTTCCAGTTGTTATTGATAAAACTGAGAGACTATGTTTTATTTAATTTGTTCATTCTATTTGAGCTGAATGTTTTGAATTTATTTATTTGAATTTTATACTTATAAAGTTTGATTTTTTTNTTTTAAAGCAAACTCTTGTTCAGTACATTTTTCAAATTAACTTTCATCATACTTTTTCTAATCTATAATTGTATTGTATTGTTTTGAAAAGATTCATCGATGCCATTTGTAATTTTGACAAATGTAAATGTGTAATTTAAAAAGATATATTCATATTTATTTATATATTTTATTTTTTCTATTAATATTTAGGAGAAATAGATCATATTAACTTTTTTTGTCTTTCATTTTAGTTCCTTTTGAAATTTATCTTGTGGATAAGTTAAATGAGGGAAAGAAACTGCTTCGATATTTTGAATTTGTTGAACTTCCGCCTGATTCAAAGCTCTACTTTGAAATAAATTCCGTTGAACTGGTGACATGCTATTTATATACAGACGACTCTTTTGTTGGTTTCTTTGCGGTATCTAAATTGAATCCAACGATTTCGTTGGAAGTGGTTCGGAATAATTACGGCATCTGTGCGGTAGAAATGCTTTGTGAAGGTCGTTTGAACGCTTCACATAGTTCAATAGTAGCTTATACAAGGAACACGTTTGTTATATTGGGTAAGAAATTTCTGATTATAGCAAATATGTTAACAAATTTCATACTTGATCTGTAATATATTGCATTTTTCTAATCAAATTTGTTTTTCATTACACAGAATTAATTGCTGCTATTTTATTGTAATATTTTAGAATCGCCCGTGCTGTGGGAATACGCTGTTTATAAACGCCAACAGCGTGCCTGGAAACGTTTAACCTTACTCAGATGTGATGACGTACTGTTTGATGTGTTGAAATGGTATACAGATAATCTTGATGTCGAATTGGAGATATGGGACTTGACAGAAGGAAAGATGCTGTCAAATGTGAGTAAAATTTTTTTTTTCATTTTTAGTGTTTCATTTTCATTGTTCAACGTTCATTGTATTTTCAGAGTACTAACAAAAATAGAGTGTGGTTTAAGAGTGCGAACAGTTTGTATGCAGCGAAAGTAACAGCGCGATACCGTAGATGCAATCCGTACATCAGGATGGAACATAGTTTTGAAATACCTTTTTCATTTAAGGAATGTAAGTGATTTGTAAATGTTTTAAATTTAAATTTAATTAATCATTATTATCACTGGACTATAAAAATAAAGAATGTATTAATTACAAATAAGATTTTCAAGAATTCTTATATCACAATATATAGAATACTGTAGTTTTCCTTTGAAATTTAATGTTAGCTGATTGTGTCATGTTTTATTAATTACTTTTGCTTTTAAGGTCCTGGTGATGTTTCAATAGCATCTTTTTCATTACAATCAGAAGAGGATTCATCGAATGCTGTTTCTTTAATGGCTTTCTGATCCTCTTGCTTATCATTGTCACCGTTTACTAAATTTAACAAATTTAACCCTATTCTTATTTTATGCATTTTTAATCTATTATATTTGACTGTAAAGGATGTTTTTGAATAAAAGTTTTTAATTTCGTGTTTTATGCATTAAATTAAGTGAAAATATTTGTGTAGTTCAATTTGGAATAATGATAAAACTCTGAACGTGAATTAAGCATTCGCCTAATTGATAAGGTCACTTGATTTTCATTAATTGAATATTGCTTGCTGTATGTTCGGCAACATTTAGCAGCTACTTTATACTTTTTTCTTGCTTAAGCACACTTGCATTACGTCGAACAGATTTTGCATTGTTGAAATTGACTTTATTTTTCTTTTTCTAAATCAACTATTTATTATATTTTTTCAACGAAATTGCATCTGAATAGAGAATTATTCATTGAAACCTTTCAACAATGAAAAATCCCTTTATCCAATGCACATCTTTCTTTTTTGCTGGTACTTTTAACAGCAACGATGGATAGAAAATATTCTTCCTCAACGCACTGCATTGGAAGCATACTTTTTCAGAATTTCTGTTTCATCGCTTGATATTTCATTTTAATTTTTTGAATTCAAGGGAATTCAAAAAGAGCATTTTAACCTCGTTTTCATTTAAATTCTGTTGAAATTTTACATTTATGAATGCTTTAATTTCGATAAAATAAAGTACAAAACCCAGTGTGTTGATTTGCTGAACCATTCTATACATGCCACTGAAGAGTTTGCGTTCATGCGTGCCAGTGATGATGTATTCCTCCGCCCCAGTCGGAGTTTGACATGACGTGAAATTTGTAATCTGACGCACGGAATGGTTGTTTGATGAATGTAATTTTTGTTTTTTTTGGAAGATAGCTGTTTCTGTGGATTGGTATGTCACATTTCTGATTTGTGTAGATTGTAATCTTATTCTTTATTATTCTCTCGTAAACGTTTTGTGAATCATATTGGTTGAATAAATGCATTTTATATTTTTCGTTTTGCATATATTTCTGCGTTACAGTACGGTATACAGGTGAATCTGTTGTAAATGTGAAAAAGTGATCTAAAGTAATCATAAATTTCTGAAATCGGTATTAAATTATTCCAATTTTTTATAAAATTCTGCTTATCTTTTTTTTCCAATTTTTAATGCAAACTTTCCAACACTAATATTCCATTTGAAATTTTTTTTTAAAAAGGAAAAAATATTTTTTCCGAATTATTTTCATTTACTCCTAGGGCAAGCAGTTGTGCACAATTTCGAAAGAAATCGGGCGAAATTGTATCTAAATTTTTTTTGGCTTTTGATGGAGAAGTGCATTGAGAAAATTGGAAAAAATATTATTTCAAATTGTACTGTAATGAAGAAAAGTATCAGTGAGAAATTATTTGAAAAAAAATTTTCTTATTTGAAACCAGTAATACAGTATACTGTATTGTACTTGAATATTCTTATTTTGTACTGTAATTTATTTGCCGTCGTGATTTCACCCCGTTTGTTTGTTCGATCTGTTGGATATGTGTTGTATTTGTGGGGCATTGTGGACTTCCATTTTGTTGGTTATTTGAAATCGGAAAGTTTTCCCAACGTCGATTTTCTGTTCATCATTCAAAAGATTGCCTGCGAATTGTCAAAGAAAATTTTTAACAGCCATTCTTCTGCGTCAAATCAGGTATGATTGTTTCCAGTGTGATTGTTAAATGTAGTCGATCAGGTAGCGTTGTGTGAGTTGAGATTTGTTTCATTGCGCTGCTTATTTTGTTTGAAGGTCTGCTGTTTTGTGACCTTGCGTTTAAATTGTGGCCTCTTTTAACCTTGCATATGATTGACCGGAAATATGCGCGTGTGTAAATGCTGTTAAATGTGCGGTGAGATTCTTTATCCTGGCGACCTCAGCTATTTCTTCTTACTGTTATATTGTTTTGTGTCCGGAACGTCTTGTCCCGTCTTGTCTGTCTTTGCATGCCAGCTCTACAAACTCGGTCACCGGTTAGATTGTGTCAACAGTTTGTTCTGCGCCGGTGGTACTGTTTGTATTTTCTCTAGAAATCGTAGGACAAAATTTTGTTTGCTCCTGACATGTCTTTCTCAAACGCTGCGCTGGACAGTGAACAATCCGTTTCTATATATATATATATATATATATATATATATAAGTCTCTACGCAGCAGTTTCTATTGTTTTCCTTTTCTCTGTGTATTTCTGTACCATTTTACCATTGCTAACTTTACCAAGCGATGCTGTTGTGTTGCTCTGTGGTGACTGTTTTTTTACTCTTTGAAAAATATCTTCTCTTCAGAGTGGACAGCAACTGGTTTTTATTTATACTTTTGCATTTTGTCCAGCTTGAAGAATTTGTTTTTCTGTATTTTTGAACTTTATCATCTTGTCGTTGTACAAAACATGTCAGTTATGAATAATTTCTTCTTCGCAGTCTAAACTGAATTTGAAATGTTCCTTTTACTGGCACTTGTTCGATGCGGAGGGAAATTTTATTCCTACAGAATACAGATATGTTTTCATTTTTTTTTGTTCAGATATTTACTCTAAGCTGCTTTTTTCTGTGCTTGAACACAGTTGACACGGAAGGGTGACGCATCGAGCCAACTGAAAACACCGCACTAGTACAAGCAGGCGCTGGTTGTTGTCAGTGTTAATTTTTGGCTTTGTTCGTATTTTCAACTAAGGCTATTGTGAAATGGAAAACGATGTTTGTTTGTTTGTTTGTTTGTTGTTCTACCGTTTGTGGCAGACACGGCGAGATGGAGATCGAGAACATTTTGAGAATTGTGTATTCAACGTTTGCCTGCATTTTGTCAGTTGAATCCTTCGTGTCATCGACCTTCGGACAAGCAGTCAGTCAGACAGTCGTTGGTGACGTTTTCTGTCCCGTGCGAGGTCTTGAATTCTTTTCGTTCTTGCTTTCCAGTTTTTTCCACAACCTTTTCACGCGTTCGTAACGCCGCTTCCGTGTAACCAGTTCTCAGCTTGCACAGTCGATAGATATCTACAGATCACGGTAATTACAGACTGGGGTCTTTGGATGGGAGAGGGCAGATTTGGATTTTAATTTGACGAAAATATTATTTCAATTCAAAATTTATTATTATCATTCTGTCATTCAGCTGTTGCGTTGTATTTAATACAGTCGAGTATATTTTTCAATTGTTCAATAGCAGTGTGGTCATTTGAAGTGGACGACAAATTCGAATGCGGCATTTTTTGTTTGTGATTATTATCGCTTGTGTTTGTATTGATTTCTGAAACGCTTTTTTCACCAAACATATGAGCGTTTGTACACACACCTCGACGCGCTACTCATTTCAACTCATTTTTTGTACTTGTGGTACAAAATGATCTATTACTGTATTGTTACTGTAGAAATTTCAACTTACTTCCGCCAGCGAGAAGTTGCATAATCGACTGTTCACTTATGCACTTATTTTTGGTGTGTGTATGTATCTGGATGTGATGAACAGTAAATGGTGAATTGATTTTTTTGGAAAAAGAAGAAGAGGAGGAGGAGGAGGAGGTGTGTAATCTGATGAGATGGGCTAAAAATGGTGGATAATTTTGTCGTTCGAAGTGAAAAAAACACCCACTCACATCACCGTATAAACAGCATGCGTTCAACATTGCCAGACATGTCACCAGAATACTGTACGATAAGGAAGAAGTTGGTTATCTTTTTTTCACCACTCGGCGGCCTTTGTTTGTCGATGCTCTGTGTACAATGCGATAAATGAGAAATGGTTGATGGTGAAATTTTGATGTTTGAAGTGATTTTTTTCTCTTCCCAACGTTTTTTGAATGCAAAAATTTTTTTAATACTTTTTGATGGTTTACATTTGGGTGTTTTGTTTGATAAATTGAAATTCCTTTTAAATTTTCCATGAAAATCATCTGTCATGATCCGAATTGACGCGGCAACATTGACACAAATTATTCTACTGATTGTGCAAAGTTGTTCACAAAAGAATCTTTATTTATTATCTTATGGCATTGTTGGAATATTATCTGCTTTGAAATTGAGGTTGAAAAGCGAGCATGCCTTCTTTTTTCTCGTTTGATGATGGATGATAAATGCGGTTGGTTGCATTTGATCAGTTGTCCAGAAAGTTAAAAGGTGGGGGTAACAGTCCGTATGTCCGTCAGCCACCGTCCAAGTTGAGCTGTCGGTAAGGACAAAACTGCCCTTCGTACACAGACAGGCACTTTGCATAGAAAATTAATGATGTTGGGGTGGGGGGGGCGAGGCGGGGAATTGTGTTTGCATTATGTTGATTTGTTTGCCCTTCTTCACTAGCCGAATGTGGTGGATTGGCTGAACGTTGCTCGAAGCTTAGCTTACGTTCGATGGACGTACGTCACTGTTGTAATGCTGATTGACAAAATTTTGATCAGTCTGTTTTTCTACATTGTTTTTATTATTCTCAATGCATACAGTAATTCAAATGGAAATTTGAATTTTCTTTCTTTTAACTGTTTGCATAACTTGATGGCATATTTGTATAATTGAACTATGTGCGTGTGTGTGGTCTGTAATCAGATGCATTTCAGCGTGGATAAAGTACATGTTGTTTTTTAAAATGAATTGATTTGAACTGTCAGCAAGTGTTGGCAAGCGGCGATGATAAACAATGGCAGCATAATGGAAGGTGAAGCTGTCGGTTGAGCAGCTTGTGCATCGGTTATTATTTATTATTATTGCCACGCAATAATTGACTCACTTGTCTTGTTCTCAAACTTGTCGATTAATTTTTTTTTTTTGATATGAAAATCTTGAAAGAAAAACAAATAGGCAACTTATTTACTTTTTTTTAAGAGAATATTCTGTTCATCAAGTGCACATTTATTTGAAATGAAAAGAAAAAGAAGCATTTTTTGAAATTCCAGTAATACAGTTTTGTATGGTATTTGTTTGTTGTGATCTGCACGCTGCTTATCCTTATCCAGTACCGTTGAATATTATTTAAATTGCATATATTCAAATTTATGCTTCTTATTTTGAAGCGGCGAACCATTTTCTGTGCCTATCTTGCATCAAAAAAGGTTTTCTGCCATGAGTTGACGAGAACAGGGGAAACTTTTCTTTTCATCTCTTGTGCAAGTTTATTTGAAATTCAGTTTATTAATTCTGCTTTGTTCTATGGTATTTTAGGTCTTTGCTTGAGAATAGTTTTTTGTTTATTTATTATCGTCACTGATTAGAGTGCATGCTCGATTTTGTATAAATTCGTGCGATTAATTTTAATTTTTTTTACATTTTCGGTCGATTTATTTTATTAAACAAGAGTAAATATATATATTTTTTTAATTTTAAAATTATTATAATACGTGTAATATGGTAATCAATCGGTATTTTTGTCCATTGCTGCTGCAGTGTACAAAAAAGAAATAGTTTCACATTTACATTCTGATATTGGAAACGTGAAAATGTTCATTCATTGTGATTAGATTATTGAAAAGGCGAATTGTCCACAATAGTTGTTACGCGGCGTTAATTCTCTGTCAATTAAGTTAAGCATTGCCATTTTCTCCCACTCTGTGTGTGTGTGTGTGTGTGTGTGGTCGTTGGAAACGGCAGTTGTTTACAGTATGCAATGTGCAAGAAAAAGATATTCACGTAACTGATTTATTTATGTTAATTTTCCATTGAAAATACTTTTCATTCATCATTGTTCAGCGTTTCTTTTGTTGTGTTTAGTTTTATTTTTTTTTGAAAAGTTTCTCATGAATAATAAAAATGCAAATTTGATAGTTCAATTTCAAGTTTGTGTGAAATGAAATTTGTTTCTCTTTTTCTTTTATATTTATAACGTGTGTTTGTTTATTGACTACGAATAGGATGATGAATGTAATTCTTTTTCTTTTTTTCTTTTTCTTTTGAAATTTTGTTCGATTGAAAATATTTACTGACATATGAATAATATATAAATGTGATTATTTTTGTCTCTTTGAATAGTGCTGTTTTTTCGTTGTCGTCCTTTTGCATGCTTGTATGAAGCAGCTTTTAAACGGTCGTAAATGTTTGCGTTAAATGCTGATTCGATGCAGTTGGTATTGCAAGATGGTTGGTTAATTGATTTTCAATTAATCGAGTTATTGTACGATAGCTTTTACGCTTAACCGACCGATAGGTGCGTGGGCAGGTAGGTGCATGCGACCAAGGGATGAGAGGGAGGGGGGGGGGAGAATGTGCAATGGACATTTTGTGAATTCCATTTCAAACTATTCAACATTTCTTTATTGGGTGTGTGTGTGTGTGTGTGTGTTTTCTGTTCTTGATTCAATGTCATTGTCAGTGTTCTCTGTGCACAAGTTCATCAAGCGGCTAATAATGTTTGTTTTTTGAAAATGAGAAATTGTTTCATTAATTAATGAGAGAGAGAGAGAGAGAAAATACATTTTGCTGTGCATATATAAGGATACGATGGAGAGTGTGGAAAACGGATAGTTAAAGTTATAGTGGAAAGTTAATTGGAAAAATGCTTGACAATCAAAAGAGACGGGGTTTGTGATCAGTGTGAAACAGTACTAACCGGCGTCAGTGTTTACAGTCGTTTAGTGAGTACACAATTTGCATTCAATTAGCAGGCAAAGAGCAATCCGGATTTGGCAGGGGAGTTTGGTAAAGCTTGCCTACGTAAACGATCCTGTGAACTGATGTTCTGTTTGTAATGTGCCAGCATCTTGCTGGCAATTCAGTAACAAGCAGAGCGCGCTCACACGCACCCGCACACATGCAAAGTCACTCTACCAGTTATAATATACAGCATGGTCTGTATGGATGTTGGTGATGTTTTCAGGTTTTGTATAAAATAATAGCAATAATGTACAACATCCAGTGTGTTTAGTTGAAATGTGGTATGTGTTATTCGTTGACGTTTGCGGATTTATATTGGCCGGCTAGTAGTAGTGGTAGTTGTAGTTGTAGTTGTAGCTGTAGTATCGACGACACTTCAGACGTTGCTAATAATATCGAGGGATTTGTTGTTGGCAAACACTATAAGCTGTCGATTTGTGCGCGATCGACACACACACACACACACACACACCATTTATCACAAAAGCTGCTTGCTCTTTTTTCACTTCTGCGTTTCAACGAGAAGCGGCACTTCTTTGCCATATTTGCCATTCATTTATTTCTGCGCATGTTTATTATTTTTCAATGAATATTATTTTTTGTTCATTCTACTTTTTTGTTTGTTTGATAAAAAAGTGTAGCTAATCAAACGTGCTGAATGTGATTGTTGTTTGTTTGTTTGTTTGTTTTCGATTTTCTGGTGGGTGTTATTATTATTATTATTCAGTTTCAGCGTTATAATTTACTTTATTGGTGTGTGATTTAGGTGGGCAAGAATGATGTAGTTGTTCTTAGCTGCCGGCTAATATATGTTGTATATATATGCATACTGCGCGTCATTTACTGTATAATTTTTTTTCTTTTGTTATTATTATACGCTAAAAAGTAATGAAATTTATGAGTATATTTAATTCTTCTTCTTCCTTTTTTTTAATTTATTCTTTTCTTAATTTTATTGAATATCTAGTATCATTTTATTACGCAAAATCCCTCTGGTGATTGTCGTACATGATTGAACTGGTGATGAGCATGTGGATGTTTTGTTTTCAACTGTTGGATGGACGTTGGGATAAATTTAGAATAAAATTCCCGCATGTGTTCAAGAACTATTTTGCTGATCCAATGGATCAGTTTTTTTTGAAGAAATCAAGTGGGAAAAAATAGCAAAATTGCCCTTTTCCCTGTTTTATTATATTGATGACTTTGACGTGTGATGATTTGGTTTTACTTTTTTTTTAATTTTATTATTAATGATTTTGTCGAAAATGGTTTTTTTTCTTTTGAATTTTACACGTAGATGATAAAATTATTTTTTTTATTTGTGTAAATATTTTTTATTTGTTTATCATTCTTTTGTCGTCGGTTGATGAATGATGATGATGGTGGTGGTGATGACGAGCAAGCAGCTGCGGTTCAATGTATGCTTTTGGTTGAATGAGATGGTCATTTCATTCAGTTGTATCGATTGGAATGCAATCATCATCAGATCAGCTTCAAAATTAATGCATCCGTTTGATCATTTTCGATATTCTGTAGGGGGTCTTTTTTCTCTCTTTTTTTTTTGTATACACTCACATCTATATATAATATATGTGTGTAATTTTAATAACTGTTTATTATATTAATTTTTCGAGTTTGAATGTGTTGAAGTGAATTTGAAAATTTTTTGCAATTGAAGAACTCGAAATGGATACGATCAGTTCGAATAATGTTTCACTTGTTGCATACGTTTGTTAATTAGGCTATTTATTAAGCGGAACTTGTGTCTTCTTTCGACATCTACTTGTTTGTTCATCGTTGCTGTTTTGGCATCTTCTTCTTCTTCTTCTTCTTCTTCTTGATCTGTGTTGTTCACTGTTCATGTCTTTTACAACAGCAACAGGTTGGGATGCAGCATTTTTTTTTATTTAATTTAATATCTATTATTGGTAATAGAGAGAAAGAAAAAAAATGTGGTAAGCAAATGTAGTTTGGTACAAGCAAGCATTGACGATTGCGCGTGATTCAGCTACTGATGAGTACATACTTGATGTTCACTAGGAAACTTGGGTTGCTATTCTCCTACAGATAATCTCTATTGTTACATAAGACAACAGACGTATACACCCACCCACACCTACACCTACACACACAGAGAGAGAGAGAGAGAGAGAGAGACGGGCATATGTTTGGTAGTATGGTAATGCAGAGGTTACTGATGCGCACGTATATATATTCATGTCGTGTCACGTTCAACTAATCTGCAATGGTTGTTCATATTGCTTCAGTAATAAGAGTATTGTAGTTCAGATGCTTGATGAGAGTTTCACTAGATGGAATTGGAGGGGGTTCAAGTTTGGTGAAATGTTCAACGAATGACGACGATTTGTTTGCCTACCGGTCGATTTGATAACCTGCTCGTTTCCGTGAATTATTAACTGGCCTGGCTGGATAGCAGCTAGATCGATCCAGTCGTCCGTGTGATCGGCTTATTCGTTTGATTGGTTTTCGTAGTTGTACTATACCGACAAGGTCGTTTTGTTGAGAGCACTGTATATTTATTATTATTATTATTATTATTATTATTATTGTATGTATGATAAATTCTTCAACTTGCAAATGCAACAGAAAAATATCCATGCACAGCAGTGTGATTGTTGAATTGGAAGTACAATTTGTTTGTTTCTTGTTGTGGTTGTTGTTGTTGTTGTTGTTGTAGGTAGTGATTTACTTTTGCGCAGGTGGGTTTATAGATTAGTAAATAAATATAAATTTATTTATTTATTTATTTATTTATAGAAACGCCGGGATAGTGAGGCAAGCACACAGAGGAGGGGGAGAGGTTGTGAGGGAAGAGTAAGTACGCGCTCACTTCATTCACAGCACGCAGCTTGTGAGCTTCATACACCCACGTATGGACATTTTACTATTCACTGACTGACAGACATACTGACGTAGATCGGTGTCAAAAGGGATTTTTTTGTTTCGTTTTGCTGCTTTGCACCGTCCAGTTTTGTTGTAATTGCGCCTATCAGAACGGATCGATGATTCACTGACGTCATGTCGGAAAGATTACACGACTCTTAGTTGGACGTGTGAGAAGCTGCTTTTCTCTTTGATGATCGGAAAATTTGCCAATTATAATGATCAACGAATGCAGAAAGCTTTGCTTTGGTTGTAGTCGGTCTGTTCAACACTGCACATTGTACTGTACCATCAAACAACAACAACAACAACAACAATAGTAATTGTTTGTTTGTTTGTTTATTCATATTTTTCTTAAAAGCTTTATCCTGCTGCATTCTGGTGGGATTGTTGTATTCTTTGTTTTCATTTATCCAATAATAATCCATGTTTTCATCTTTTCACATCTCTGCGTACAGTAATAAACAAACAAACAAGCAAGCAAGTAGAGCAAGTGTAAATATCTATCTTGTTGACAGTTATTACCATATCAAGCGTTGCCACTTGATTGTTGTCGCTTTACGTAGTGAGTTGCTTGCTTTTGCAGCCAACGTAATTTTCATTGTTTGTTGTCCTTTTACAAAGTGTATTATTTTTACATTAATTTCTTTGTAAAATTCTTGTCAGTATTTTGTTTCATGTTATTATTAATTGTTTTTCTTTTTATTTTTATCCCATGATTCGCTGGTTATTTTCTCGACATATGTATAATTAATGTGCGTGGGTGTGTGAGAGCGTGTATGTGCTTTTGTAATTGTATGCATGTAATGTATTTATGTCATCTATGGATGTGTCTGTCTTCGTGTGGCTGCGTGGTCCGGAGTGTGGCATTGATTTTTGAATGCAAACCGTTTCTCACAAAGCTTTGCCGTCACAATCGGCGTTGTGAAACTGTTTTCAAAGCTTTAATCTTTAAATAATTATGTTGATTTGATGAATAAACGTTAATCGGTTGAGTAGAATTTCTCCTCAAACTTACACATAAATATGTAATTTGTTTGTTATTTTGAAAAGTTCAGGAAGAATAAGTGAAGTTTTTTTTTAGCTTTTGAATTTAACGCTTTCAATAATTTGATTACATTTCAACATGTTTGAGTGTTCTGATGGGATATGCAATTTCAATTAGAATTATAATAAAAGTAATCCAGCATTGTAAAATGGATCGCAAGCATTTACAATTTTTAGAATAGAATAGAAATGCGGAACGTGTTGTTTTTTTATTTCATTTATTTCTACTGTTTATTTTCTGGTGTGTAACGTTCTAAAGCACGTGATTTATAACGTGTGTTGCATATGTTTGTTATAAAGCTGACTGGAAAGGATTTATTTATTATCTCAGCAAGTAAGGCTTGTATTGGATTTGTAATTTTGAAACAGATCAACGCAAAATATCCTTATTTGTGAGCATTGTTGGGAAAGTTTAGATTTTAAAGTTGGGATATTTCTTCGAGAAAGTTATAAATTGATATTCTCCACATGCATGCATCAGTGGGATTAGAAATTCCTTTTCGTCTGTTGTTTTTTTTTGTTCATATTTTCAACTTTAGCAGCATTTCACATTTGAATTGATCGATTGATTGATATGGTTGTGCCCTGTATGCGTGGGCATTTTATTCAGAGGAAATGTTCAAAGTTTTGATGCCAGTTTGTCGGGTAAAATTGTCAGCTTTGACAAAACAATAGCCATTGCAACTACTAAGCTGTAAGCTGTAAGCTGGTCGTGAAACGTGTCTTCTATTATTGTGCACATGTGTGCGGTTTTTTTTTTTTTTTGAAAATTTATTTCATTAATAGAACCATTATTATGAATAGTGTGCACCTTTCAAATCGTGCTGATTTTTTCAACAGAGCTAATCGTTATTTCACGCATGACAGTTTTTACGTTTTATATTTCATACTTGAAGATGTGTTGTGTTTTTTTTTCGTGATTTTCATACTTGCACAAATGCACAAAAGTGGTCGGTGTAGATGTAGTGATGCGGTAAGTGTTATGCATCAGAGAGCTGGGCAATGCGATGTGTTTTTTCTTTCTTTACACCAAACCAATCAATAAATCGTCTTAGTTGACTTTAATATTACACCCAGTTGTAGGGTTGTTTTCATTTGTTTATCTCGTCGTCCGAATTTTCAACTCGATTTACAACTTGTTTTCGTTTTTGTCATAACTACTATTACTGTAAATGATTCTCTAAATGTGATAATGAAGTTTGAATGGTGTGCTGTAAATCAGTATTGTTCTAAATGGTGAATTCGGTTATCGCAATTCTGCGAAGTTTGTGCAAATAATGGTTACTTTATCATTGTACAAAAGTTGACATAGTCAGTTGATTTGATGACTAGCAAAAGTGTAGGATTGGCTTTGCTTTTGCCATCTCGCTTTACCCCTGGTTCAACCCCTTCCTTCATCCTACGCAAAGTGCAATTCTCTGTTCTAAGCTGAATGCTGCATCTTGGTTGTTGTTGTTATTGCATAAATTTTTGGAAAATTGCTGAAACATCTTGCTCGACGGTCGTCTGTCTATTTTTAATTTTTCTGCGCTGACAGTTTTGATTTCGATTATCCGCTCCGGCATATCAAATTGCACCAATCGTCACTGGCCGTGTGTCCATTTCAAGCACACCACTTGATAGTCAGTTGTCCGTTTGATTGTGCATTTTGTTTTAATTGAAATTGTCGTTATTTCAATTTTATGCGCACACGCACAAAGTTTGGTAATTTATTTCATTTTGTCGTGTTCATTTTGCTCCACAGACAAACAGACACACACACACAGAATGTTTACGTTGGTTTGCGGTATATAAAAGTGACCGAAATGATACTGCTGTATTGTATTGGAATTTTTTTTTATTTGTTGTTCAAAACTTTGAAAAACATTACTGTCGTCTGTTGGTTGTATAAATTTTCAACAGTGCCTATTTTTGGTCTCCATTTCTGCCGTTAACGTTGAATCGATTGATTAATGAAGATGCAAAGTTAACACCGAACAGCCAACCAATCTTTGTAAGCAAATAAATATCAAAGCCACATAGAGCAGTCAGTGACAGTGTGGTAATAATTTTTTGATTGATTTTAATTGAACGGAAAGATTATTTCATTTTGTACTTTTATCGATTGTGGAGTACGTTGTTCTGCTGTTTGTTTGTTTTTTTTGCCCCTAATTATGGTAATAATGCTAATATTATTAGCTCGTTAGCTGTCAGTTTTATTTTCCCAAGTTCACTTACCGATTCGATCATTTTCTGTTGTCATTTTGAGCATAATTAACTTTAAAATATGTAATTTTGAATATGGTAGTTGCAAACGATGCGAATTATTCTCTTTTTGTTTTTCAACATCGGCTACTTTGTAAGTGGTTTTTTTATCTTGTGCTAATTAAGTAACCAATTTGTATTTGTACGTATAGTTTCTTTTATATGTATATATTGTATATATTTCTATTCTTATGTCGGTGGAAAACTTTTCAATGCTTCTTTGTCATTTCATCACCGCTGTGTGTTGTTGTTGTTGTAATGACCGTTGACGCAGTTATTTATTTGCTTATGCTTTGCATAATGTACTGTCGACATTGTGCTGCACAATTAGGTGTAGGTGTTCTTATATTGCGCAGTTCATCGTCATTGTCGATCATCATCATCAATATGCTCGGTGCTTCTTTGTTTTTTTTTTTATTTTCTGCACGCGACGTGCACTTTTTTAAAATCTTCTCTATTCTTCATCATTATTGTACATTTGTAGGACTTTTTCCTTTCGCAAATTGATCTCTTCAAAATCAAGCATTATCTGGTTCATCAGCGTAGCTTTCTTCTTTAACTCTGTGCTTTTTGTTTTTTCATTCTTCTTCTTCAACCGGCTGCAATGAGATTGTGTTTATTTATTTGCGTTTTCAACTTTTTTGTATTCATATTTTTTTTTGACGGCAAAAAATAATAATTCAATGATGCAGTCGACGGAGCATGATTTTCACGAATCGTACAAAGAGACGAGCTGTGGAAAATTGATTTTCTCTTTTTTTTTTGTTTCCACCACGTTTCGGTTCTATTCTCGCCTTGCTGCTATTTTAGTTTTGGTTCAATTTTTGTTTCACGTCATCATTGCTGTTTTTTTTTGAGAAATTTCATGCCCGTATAGCCTTGTGTGTTTGCTTTTTTTTGGTAATTTCCGTTGACTTTCTGCGGATTAGCATCCGGTATATTTATTATGTTAATATGCCTGCCTGCTTCTTAAAATTTTTGGATGCCACTGACTGTGATGACTATTTCACGTTTTGATGGGCTTGGTTGTTCGCATTTTCGAAAATAAAAAAAAAATTGATTGTAAAATTCAGCACAGATTCTGTAATTCATTGTAATTCTGTTTGGGTTTTGCGGTGTTATTTAATGATTTATTTATTTCATTGTGTGAGGCTGTAGTCGTTATCTGTTACGTTATGTTGGTATTGTTGCTTTGTTGTTTTCAAATGTTTGTTTATTCAAACGTTTATTTGAATTTTCTCTATTTGAATTTACATATACATATACATGCATATATATATATATATATATATATATGTATATATGTACCTACCTACGTACGTATGTATGCATTGTATGTGTGTCAGTTAGGTAGGCTGCTGCATGTTGTTTTCACATGATGATGATTTGTTCACCTCGTTGACTGTCCGTGAAAGAGGTCAAGTATTTGTTTTCTCGTCTCTGTGGCTCGTTTTCTGACATTGCATTGCAGAATACAGATAGCAGCAGCAGCAAGCAGTTGTTGTTGTTGTTGTTGTTGTTGTAATAGCAGTAGTGGTTATAGTATGTAACGTGAACATTATTAATAATCAAACCAACGTGCCGGCTTGCTCATGCGGTCATTTCATCCTTTGGCACAGTTGAAAATTTTGCTGCAGCTGTTGCGCAATTGCACGCATATAGATGATATTGATGCAACGCATTATTGTGCATACTGTATGTGCATGTGTGTCCGTCTGTGTGTGATCATCTGTACAATGAATGCATTTTCATTGCGATTGTTATCATTTATTCAGCTTTTTGTTGGAAAAATTATGAATTATTACACTATATATATATATATATATATATGTATATGTATATGTATATTCGCGTTCTTTCCGCGTGCGTTGGTTGAATTTACAAGTCGAGTCGAGTCGAGTCGAGTTTGATTAATCTCTGCTTGAGATGCTTCTTCTTCTTCTTCTTTTTTTCACTTTCTTTTTTATATTTTTATTTATTTCACCAACGATGAATTGTTGATTGTTGTTCACGTGGTCGTTTTGTGTCTGTTTCAGAAGCAGCAGCAGCAATAGCAGTAGCAGCAGCAGCAGCAGCAGCAGCAGTAGCAGCAGCAAGCAGCAAGAGAATAAGAAGCAAATAGCAGCAAGAAGAAGAATAAGAAGCAGTGGAATCGCAGTAGCAACAGCGGACAAGGCAGTTAATATTTATTTTTGGGAAAATTCGCCAACACTTGTTGAACAACACAGTGCTTTCGGTGAATGCTTGTCATTTACTTGGTAATGCTGTTTGGTGCCGCCTGGGATCGCTCGCCGTCGACACCAAGTGCAGAGCTGCGAATCAGTAGCAATAGTCGCAACGGTCATGTCGTCATCTTTGCTTAACGGCACCTTGATGAATGGGGAAGAGGATCTGTCTGAGCCGCCGGGAGATGAGCCAGCTTCTCTGGCCACCTCTACCGATACGGACGGCGGTGACGGCGACGCGATTGGTTCGCGGTGGATTGCCGCCGTCGAGCCTGCGCAGCCCCAGCTACTCTTCATGCCCGGCATGAAGCCGCCGGATCCTGCTTACTGCTTTAACTTGGTACCGTCGTGGGCGTCGTCTTTTCTGAATCATCACCACCCGCTCCCGCTCCCGCACCACCACCACCACCACCATCATCATCATCACTTGCACCAACAGCAGCAGTTTTACCCTCAGCAGACTGCCAAGTGCATCGACGTTGCTTGTGGCTGTGATGGTGGCATGGTAGCGGCGGCGGCGACTGGCTCGTTGCCGTTCGCCAGTGCGGTGGACGTGAACCACCACCACGTTGTACCCGCGTTGGCTGACGAAGAACTGTTGCTCACGGCCGCGCCGCTGACTGCTGCGGCACCGGCGCCTGCGGTGGGCTTGTCAATTGCTGAGCAGCAGCAGCAGCAGCAACAGCAACAACAGCAGCAGCATCATCATCATAATCATCCATCTCAGGTTGCCGGAAGTTATTTTTCTTGTTCCAATCAAAGCAGTTCACCGGTGATGATCGATTCAAGCATACCAGCTCAGCCAGATTATGACTCTTACGTGTTGTTGAACGATACTGGTGCCAACGGCAATAATGTAGATCTAGTGCCGAATAAGCTGCGCAGCAGCATTAACACCAACGACAGCAATGATAATGCTGACGATGAGAACAGTATTAACGGCAATGAATTTCCATGTTCACCGGTTTCAGGCTCGACAATTACAACCACCGATGACAGCTGTAATCAACGGTGTAACGATACGGTCGACACGGTCGACAGTGGTGTTGCAGCTTGTAGTTTGTCCACGTCTCAGAATTCTTCCAAAACTGACGACACCAATGACCAGTTGTTGGCATGTTGTCTCACGGATGATCCAACAGCAGCGGATTCACAGTTCACTGACTGCGAACCCTTGCCACAACAGCAGCAGCAACAGCAACAGCAGCAGCGTTTGTCCGACGAAGGGGAAGAAGAAAACGGAGCAGTTGCCATTCCAGCGGAAGAGGTGAAGAACAACAGCAAGCATGGAGATGAGCCATTGCAAAGTTCCACGGTTAGCTTGTCGGCTTGCGCTGACGAAGCAGTCGCCGTGCCGACCTCCACTCTGACTGCAGCAGCGGCGTCTCCAGTTGCTACGGATGTCGTGAAAAACAAAACACCCGACAATGGTGATGGTGCCAGTATCTGCAGCAGCAGCAGAAGCAGTGTCAACGACGCCACTACAACTACAGTAAGCAACAACGATGACATGAGCAACAGCAACAACAGTGGAACCACGGCATCAGTTGCTGCCGTGACAAGTACAACTGCGTTGTTGAACAAAAGTTTCACACCGGTTGGTCCGAATCCTATCTACGTGCACGTCAATCCAGGCCAGACGTTGTCCCTTCGTCTTGGTAACGAGGTTCAACACATACCTGGTGAGTGTAGAATTTATTATTTCAAACTTTTGCACGTATTTTTACTTCTGCAACTTCTGCACTGCGGGATATTCTCTTTTTTTCTAGAAAAAGGTTTAAAATATTGTTTTTTATATTCTTAGTTTTTCTGTTCTTGAAACTTCAACATTTTGCAACAAAGCGTTAATAAATTGAGGGGGAAATTTTTTTGAATTGCCTTCTGAAGCTGACCCATCTCTGAGAAAAGTTTGCTTTACACTGCTATTTGTTTTAGTTTTTTTGTTTCTTTTTTTTGCTCTTCAAGTGCAGTATCTCTCTTCATTAGATTGAATCAAGATGATTGATTGTTGGTGATGAGCCTTGATTACCTAAAGTATTTTTTTATGTCATTTGAGAAAAGGTATAGGTATTGCAGTATTGCTTTTTTTTACTTTTAAACTGCATTCACAAATGTCTCGCAAATGCTCAAGCAAGGAAGAGAGGTGTGTGATGTGTGATTTTTTTGCAAGTTGATTTTAAACATTTCTGTGGCGGAGATCATATTACACATCTGTATATTTGGCTAACATTTGTAAATGTTTGCACAAGTTTGAGGCTTCTTTTTTTTGTGCATTCAATAACAGTCAATATATTGAATTTTGTATTTGGAAGAAAAATTAATTTGAGAATTTGCATTTTCTTTCACTTTAATGAACACACACACACACAGACACCATGTTCGTTCATTTTATACACCTTTCGATGTCACGTTGAGAGAAATTTATTTCAGCTTCTTTCATTAAGTGGTGATTAATAATGTTCAGTAACCGCTGAGATGCACTGTTTGTGGAAGCAACATTTGACATGTTCATTCATTCACAATTATTTATTGTTGGGCAAATGATGACCAAACTGTTTGATGTGATAGATGATGGATGATTGGTTGCGGCTTATTCTTCTTTTTTTTCCTCTTTTACGAGTAATTATTTCCTTTTCGCAACCACTGCTCTATCAAAAGCATCAATGAACGAAAGCAATTCAACTGATCGTTTCTCACTATTGTACAATACATTTATCACCTTTTATGAAAATATTTAGCGTTTGTTTTTTTATGCATCTTTTCAACACTTCATAATAGGTGGAAAAGTTTCATTTATTCCAAATACTTATTCATGTATATATATATATGTATATAGCTATGCTGCATTAAA
This sequence comes from Trichinella pseudospiralis, assembly GCA_001447645.1. Lineage (NCBI taxonomy): Eukaryota > Metazoa > Nematoda > Enoplea > Trichinellida > Trichinellidae > Trichinella > Trichinella pseudospiralis. The sequence continues at coordinate 141,632 of JYDV01000071.1, read as the reverse complement.
TGCAAAATTTATGGCTCTTTTTTTAAGATGATTTATGACTGTTGTATTTTATTTTAACTTGCTGGATTTTTTTTCAACGATCTTTTTTCTTGTTATTGCTCCAGATTTATGTTTATAATGGCTATTTGGGTTATGCAGGCTAGTTTAAATCAACTTTGTTCGAGATGCAAGTGAATGCAAAAATTCATTTTTGCAAGTTTCTGTTGACAACGACTGACTGATCGAGCAGCAAGAAACATCCGGCATGCGTTGTATTATTGGTTGAACTGTTTTTAGGGCCGGCAACAGTACGTATGGTTAGTGATCAGAATCCACCGTTGCCGCTTCCGATGAATGTTCCACCGGGTCACTTGGTTCAACAAATTGTTGACGAGAATGGTGCCTTGCGTCACGTGATCCTTTCGCCGCAAAATCCACATCCGCCGATGCCGGCTGGACATCCGTATCCTTGCTTGGGTGCTGCATCTTCTCGCCATGTAGTTTCTGGTCCCCCTGCCAGCGGTGGCATGCAGTACATCCCCTTCGGTGCCAATGGAACTGGATCGACAGTTCGCTTACCCGCTGGACCGGTGAGAATGGATGGTAATTCTGCGGCCAGCTCGGCGGCGTTTTATCCAATACACGGTGATATTTATCCTGCCTGTTCACTATCTGCTATGCCCGGAGATAGTAATAATTATTAAAGTTTTTTTCTTTGCCGCATATTTATTTATTTATTTATTTAGAATTGTATCGTCACGGTTCAGCAGAACGAGGCTCGAAAAATCGAATGCATCATCGTATGGACCGAAGACGTTATAATCAGCCTTTTCACTCAACCCACTATCACGACTTTTATCCTGGTAAGAAATATTTGTGCAATTCAATTTTGCACCACTTTTGTTTCTTCTACATCCAGTGTGCACCACACTGTGTATTGTATATGTTGTTTGTTGCATGTTTGTTTCATTTGTTTCAAGGGTACCGACACGACGAGCCGGAATATTATTTTCTGGAACCGATTGAAGATCCCACTGTGTGTATGGAAGATGAAGAGATGACGAAAATTGTCGAAATGTTGTCAAAAATTCAACCACCCGAAGTTTGCGAAGTTGGCGTACGTGAAGCGTTGGTTCGTTGGCAGTGTCTGGATTGTTCCGAAGCTGCGGCCAGCGGTGGTCCGTTTCCTCAAATCGACGCATCCGAGTTCACTTTTGAATTGTTGCTTTGGGAAAAGCGACACGACGGAAAATGCTCGTGGACTAGTCGTTGTTGCGGCGGTCAAACGGAACAATGGCTTTTTGGCTTGAAGCCAGGAACGGAATATTTTCTCAGGTACAACTTGACATCGTTGATTGTCACTGGGGTGCAATGAATGAAATTTATTTAAGATTGAAAGCGATACTGGAAGAGCGTGGATTGCACGGCGAGATGACGGAGCCGATCAGTTTCAGAACGAAACCAACCCATCCTGAAAAGCCACTACCGCCGCGGGTATTGCACCGAGCTCGAACCGCAATCACGCTACGATGGACTTCTCCAATTGACAACGGTTCCAAAATTACCAGCTACCATTTGGAAATGGACGACGGTGACGGTCAGTTTCAAGAAGTCTACACTGGACCGGCAAAACAAGCTCGCATTGGCAGGCTGAACCCTTCTTCTGGATATTCGTTTCGCTTGGCGGCCGCTAATTACCACGGCATTAGGTAGTAGAAGAAAAAAAAAAGAATATTTTCAATATATTGTTGTGGAAATTGGTTACATATATTTTTTTTTATTTTTTAAATTTCATTTCAGCGATTACAGCGATCTGTGCACAGCAACCACCTGTGGCATACCGCCGGCAAAGCCTGACCCGCCTGCGTTGCTTGAAGCGACCAAAAGCAGCCTGAAGTTGACTTGGGCGAAAAAAGATACCGATCAAGTTGAACTCTACGTCACTGATGCAGAATCGGTACGCAATTTGTGTACGTACAATTTGAAATTTGCTTTCCAATAATGCTTGCTGGGTTTAGGATGCGGGATTTCAGCGCGTCTGGACCACATCGGACAGCCGGTATACGCTGACGAACTTGAAACGCAGCACTGAATATCGACTGCGTATTTGCGTGCTGAACGAAGACGGTCAGAGTCCTCTTTCGAACGAGGTGGTCTACAGTACGTTGCCGGTACGTCCTTTGCGCTTGCAGGCGCCGACGTTGGTCGGCATGCCCAGTACAAGTGAAGCGCATGTCACTTGGCAACTGCCTGAGGGGGAACTCGGTACGGTGGAGTACACGGTCGAGTGGCGCCGTTGCGGTCACTCGGAGACTGACAGGGCGCAGAAACAGCATCACCACCACCACCACCCCCAACAACAACAACAGCAACAACAACAACAACAACAATGGTACGTTGCTTATACGGGTCCTGAGCGCCAATGCTTGTTGACCAACTTGCATCCGGGTTTAACGTACAGTTGTCGTGTGAAATACATTTCAAAGACTGGAGACAGTAGTTTGGTAAGTTTGTTGTTGCTGCTTTTAATATGCGAATTTCATTTAAAATAATAATAATAATAATTATTATTATTATTATTATTATTTATATTTTTATAACTGTGTAGTTTTCTGATGAATTGCTGTTCAACACTTTGCCAGTTGCTCCGGGTCAGATGCGAGCACCGTTTGTGGTCGGCAAACCGAAAGCGACCAGTATTCACTTGAAGTGGTCGGCAGCGTGCAATGTGGCGGATAAGATCAACACGAACAGCAACGGAGCGGACGGAAGCAGCAGCAGCAGCAGCAGTGGCGGCGGCTGCGCTGTCGACTACGAGCTTGAGTTGATTTTGAACAAGTCGAATGATCATGATGAACAGCAGCAGCAGCAGGATGTTGAAGCAATTCAGCCCAAGCTGCTCTACGTCGGGGCAAAGACCGAGTACACAGTGCAGGCGCTGTCTCCCGGTCGTCATTACCAGTTGCGCGTTCGTGCTTGCAACAGCGCCGGCCACGGACCCTGGTCGGACGCTTTAACATGCCAGACGGCGCTAGCTTCTCCCGAACCACCTCAGCAGCTTCGTCTGGAACGTTGCACCTCAGATTCGGTCAGTCTAGCTTGGCAGACTCCGAAATCCAACAACGGTTCTCCAGTGATTCAGTATCGACTTCACTGTGCTCGTCAAGCGTCGTCATCGGGGTATGTAATTTTGTTTTGCAAATCAGAACGAAACATCTGAACGAGGTGATTAATCAATTAATTAAATTATGTCGTTTTCAATTGCAGAGAAATACCGGTCGCAGCTTCAGTTTCATCATCGTCAAAGCAGGCGAATTTGAGGCGTCGTTCTTCTGAATCTACCCGCAGTTGGTTGAGCAGCAGTTCACACGATGAAGACGGTCGCCGTGTTAGAACTTGCAGCGATGAGACATCTTCCGAATTTACCGCATTGCAGTCCATCTCTTGCGGCAACGTTCTCAACTACGAGGTGCGTTCGTTGGAAGCGGACACTGAATACTCGTTTTGCGTGCAGGTATATATATATATATTTTTTTTTAAAATTAATCTTATATATTATTATTAATTTTTTTGGTATTCATTCATTCAAATTTTCTCGTTTCTTCAGGCTGTGAATGCGGTCGGTGCGTCCGCACCCTCTGCTCAGGTATTGATTCGAACCAAGCCAGGTCCTCCGGATTATCCGTCCAACGTCACCGCCGAAGCTTTGTCCGTCTCTGAGGTGAAATGCCTCTGGCGCTGCAGAGCGTTTGCTCTATTTAATAGTGTGTGTCTGTTTTGGTTTAATGTAATTTTCAACAACTTCAGATCGCCATAACGTGGGAAATGCCAAATTGCCACGGACGACCGGTGCTCGGTTTCAATTTGGAAATTGCTCCAGCCCCGTCTGGCCTGATGATTCCTGTCCTTTTGCCTGCCGATTCGTTCTACCACACCGTGGGATCGCTGTTGCCAGAAACAGCTTACAGGTAATTTTTTTTCAATATTTCTTGTATCAACTTTTGATTGAACTATCAATATTATTGTTCATTGGAAAGCAATATTTTCACTTTGAAATTTTCGTACTATCTCGATGTCTGTGTGTTGCGATCATTTTGGGTTGTTTAATTGTTTAACTTGCAGGGTTAGAGTTCAAGCTTTCAACGAATGCGGAGCTAGCTCCTACTCACCGGCTGTACGTGTGGTCACATTGTCACCGCCGCCGCTTCCTCCGTATGTAGAACTGGCCAGTGCCACGTACAACCAGCTGAAGCTTCGCTGGACCGACCGTCGGTCCGGCTCTTCTGACCTGGTCAACTTGGCCAACGATACGGTTGTGTACAATTTGGAAATTGAAAACAAAAATGGAACCTTTTCACCGGTATACGAAGGCTCGTCGGCCAACTGCAAAGTCACACGCTTGACCGAGTGTACAGTGTACAAGTTCCGTGCAAGGAGCGTCAGTCGTGTTGGCGGTGCTGGTCCCTGGTCGGAGCCGTTTCACTTTAAAACTCTCCGAATGGCCCCGCCCCCTTTCAAAAGTAAGTGGCACTCAGTGTTGGAATAGATGGAAGAGCCTATATTGCAGGGAAGGAGGGTTGTATGGTTTGTTTGTTTGTTTGTTTGTAGATCAGGTTCGTGTAACGGAAGTCGGTGAAACTAGTGCGACTGTCGATTGGCCTGCATGTAAACCGAATTTTGCCGACGGCGACAAGCTGGCTTACCAGGTATCCTTGAATCCCGTTGCTCGTTTGCCAGCTGTACCGGAAGTGAAAGTGGTAATTGTTTGTTTGTTTGTTTGTTCGTTCGTTTATTTGTTTGTTTGTGTATTTGAATTTTGCATTTCAGGTTTACCCGTTCCCGACCAACAGTCATAAATTTAGCAATTTGATTCCCGGAACGCATTATCAAGTGAAAATAATTCCAATTCGCATTTGCAACGTTGACGGGGTTGAAGTGCCTGGACCGGCAGCGTCGGTCACTTTTACAACTCTTGCGATTCCTGTGAAAAAACGGTACAGATGATGAAAGTTTATTGTTTACTTTTTTTATTTATGTTTGTTTGTTTTTTTGTTTTTTTTCGATTTAGTGTTGTTCAGACAACGGAGACTGTAGTGGAAAGCGCCAGAGCTCGAACTGTGTTCGGACAGTTTTCGGCGAAACTTACCGATGCACAGTGTGCATTTGTAATTCTGTTCGCTTTCACTGTTCTGACGATCGCTCTAGCCTGTGGCATTGAACGATTCATCAAAAGCTGAGCTTGGGGAAACTTTCGTCGGTGATTGGTCGTCGGTGAAAAAACAACAAACAAACAAGCAAACAAACAAAAAGCCCAAGTAAACAAACAAACAAACCAATAGCTGAAGCAACGGTGATTTCGCTGCTTGTGTCGTTATTGTTGTTTTGTTGTTGTTGTTATTGTTTTCTACTAGCCGGTTGTAGCTTATTTATTTATTTATTTATTTCATTTTTCTTATTCACTTTTTTCAATTCCGTCCATTTGCAACTGTGACAACAACACAGTGTTTTTGCCGTACTGAGAAAATTATACAAAATAACACAGAAGATGATATATATTATATTATTCATTATATACACAAGAGAACATAGAAGAAGCATGTTTGATATTTTTCTTCTTCTGGTTAAGCTTTACTGTTTTCTTTTTCATTTTTTAAAATTATAATTCTTTCATTTGTAAATCATCATCATCATTGACCGTTATTTATTTGTTTTTTTTCACATCCATCATCACATCACATCGTTGTCATTTGTCTGTCGGCTGTGATTAACATTTTTCTTGAAAAAAAAAACGGTTGTTCAATTAATTAATTAATTATGCATTTATTTATTTATTCTTTTTTTTGCTTTCCGTCCACTTTTTTTCCATCTGAATCGTTCGTTCATTCCTTGGTTTTTTCTGTTGAAGAAAAAAAGGCGGTTCCCTTTGCTATATAAAAATAAAATGCTGTGCCAAAGCTATATTTTTCAAAAAAAAGCGTACAAACTGCTGAAAAATAAAAAGTGAATAATTAATTAATTAATTAATTAGTAGTTGTGTTTTCAAAGCAGCTGTGGTACGTGTTTTTTCCTTTTTTTTCTTTTCTTTTCTTTGCCCGCGTTATTTTTGTTCTCTTACGTTCTCTCTCTCTCTCTCTTGTTCGCTTGTCATTGAAATTGAATTGAATTGAATTGAATTTTTGTATACATTGTCATTATTATTCATTTAAATGAGAAAATTTGATCACTGAACTGTTCAACCATGCTATTAAATTTGCTATTCATTCTGCTTCGTTTTCTTATTTTTATTTTAATTCATTTTTGTGATCATGGTCAAAGTGATAAATAAATACCAACAAGAAAGTTACTACTGCCGCCGCCGTTATTTGTGCAAATTTGACTTTAAAGAAATTCGAAACGTCAAATTGTAAAATTATATATTTATTTTTTCACCAATTTCCGCCTGATAATTTGATAATTTTTTTTATATTAAAAAAAATACCCCACGAAATTATTGAAAATCACAGGAAACGAATGAATCAGCATTTTGAAAGAAAGAGAAGTTTGGTTCGCCGAAATTTTCTACCACTTCAAAATTCCGCATCCAACGTGAATACTTGTTGACTACGATCGGCCATCACTCCCGCTTTCTGGTATTCGCCGACGCGTTTTTCGAAGAAGTTGGTTTTACCTTCAAGCGAGATCAACTCCATAAAGTCGAACGGATTTTCACTGTTGTACACCTGAATGAAGAAGAATTCGTTTCATTGGAGCTGAAAAATTGCAAACAACAAAATACTTTGGAACAGCCGAGCTCAACCAGAAGACGATCGGCAACGTATTCAATGTACTGAGACATCAGAACACAGTTCATGCCAATCAGACGTACTGGCAAGGCGTCGGTCAGAAATTCTTGTTCAATGCTGACCGCTTCGGTGATAATTTGACGCACTCGATCTTCGGCTGGTTTGTTCTTCAAATGCGAATAAAGCAAACAAGCGAAATCGCAGTGCAATCCCTACAGTAAAAAGAAAAAAATAAATAAAACTTGCTTTTCACAAAGTACTGTAGAATTTGAAAATGTCACCCACAGACCTCGTCACGAGAGATCAGCTCGTTGCTGAAGGTCAAACCTGGCATCAGGCCTCGCTTTTTCAACCAGAAAATTGACGCGAAGCTGCCCGAAAAGAAAATGCCTTCAACAGCTGCGAACGCGACCAAACGTTCGGAGAACGGTGATTGGCGGTCACCGATCCAACGCAAAGCCCAGTCTGCTTTTTTCTTCACACACGGAATGGTTTCGATTGCGTTGAACAAAAATTCACGCTCCACCGGATCACGGATGTAGGTGTCAATCAACAGGCTGTACATCTCGGAATGGACATTTTCTATGGCAATTTGGAAGCCATAGAAGAAACGTGCTTCGGTCACTTGAATTTCTTGAGAAAATCGTTCCACCTAGAAAATTAGTGAAACTGCTTGTGCATATTTGATTGTTGGTGCTATTTATTTGTCAAGTGAAATTGGTGTACCAGATTTTCAAAAACTATTCCATCCGAGGCGGCGAAAAAAGCCAACACATGACTGATAAAGTGCTTTTCGTCTTTGTTCAACTTTGCCCAGTCGTTGGCATCTTTGCGCAGATCAACCTGGCAAATTGATACTAATAATTATCAATGCAACACTCTACAAACTTAATCAACTCAGCTCCAACCTCTTCCACTGTCCAAAAGGATGCTTCGGCTTTTTTGTACATTGCCCAGATGTCCGGATATTCCAAGGGTAGTAGGACGAAACGTTTGGGATTGCTGCGCAGCAGTGGCTCGTCGCAGTTATCAATCGCGACTGTATCTTGCTCCATAGGTGCTGTATCATCACCTTGCTTTGATGTTAGTTTACCATTTTCAACGTTGTCCTTATTTGATGGTGAAACATGCTGAAAATAACCAAAAGAATAATAATAATAATAATAATAATAATAATAATAATAATGAATTTGGAGATCGTTCCAATGAATACCTCTTTTGTGTTGTTTGCAGCTGACATGACGAAGTTAAATCAATAAAGTAGCAAATTTCTGACGAGCAGTGTCCTCCAGTAGTCCAATTGAGAGAGTATTGTGGTTCAAGAAATGTAAAACAATAAGTAGGTTCATTTACAGTAAAATCATTTCTCACTTGCCAGTTGATTCATTGTGGATGATCAAATAGAAAACATTATAGAATTGAACAAGTAAATTTAAATATTTCTCATTAATTATTCACAAATGATAAATAATTTGAAATCATAAAGCAACTAACTTACAGTTACATCAACATCAATAACCATCATGTTTCCTTTATATCACACAGTACGTTTCATGTTTGAAATCCATTGTGATTTCTAATGTGAAATTATTATTTTCAATGTTTTCAATTAAACAAAATTTATATCTTAAATATATTTTGAAATAGTTTATTTTAAAACAATTTATTCGTGCAATTTGAATTTATTCAGCTATTCAAACAGTCAACTCGACCCAAAATACTGTTAATTAACAGTTATCAAAATGAACAGAAAATTGCAGTGTTGTTGTTTCTCTGTTGAAAACAGTAACTTACAAACGTGTCCAGTTTATTGTTACGAACTAAACATGAATCATCAATTAATTTATCATGAATGCCTGAATAACTTATATTGCTTTTGTAGTATTACTGTAGTTCAATTATATTCGTCGTCGAGTGCTGATTGGAAAAAGTTGCTGAGAAATTTCTTCAATCATGTCTGTAACTGACATACCAACATTTAAATTAGTTTTGGTAGGAGACGGTGGTACAGGAAAGACCACTTTTGTCAAGCGACATTTGACTGGCGAGTTTGAAAAGAAATATGTGGCCACGCTTGGTGTGGAAGTGCATCCGTTACAGTTTCACACCACGCGCGGTCCGATCTGTTTTAATGTTTGGGACACCGCAGGACAGGAAAAGTTTGGTGGTTTAAGAGATGGGTATTACATTCAAGGTAATTTTTATTTTTCTTTTTCTGTTTAAATTATTGATTTGTACAAACATGCTTACAATGTCGTTTTTGTTTCATTTAGCACAGTGCGGCATAATCATGTTCGACGTGACCGCCCGTATAACTTATAAGAATGTTCCGAACTGGCATCGCGATTTAACTCGTGTTTGCGAAAATATACCAATTGTTTTAGTTGGCAACAAGGCGGATGTTAAAGATCGAAAAGTTAAAGCAAAGCATATTACATTTCACCGAAAAAAGAATTTGCAGGTTTTAGTGTCATTTTTCAAAATTGTTTGATCAGACATTTTATTGATGTTATTTTCAGTATTATGACGTGTCTGCGAAATCAAATTACAACTTTGAAAAACCATTCTTGTGGTTAGCGCGTAAGCTGGTCGGTGATCCGAATTTGGAATTCGTGGCAATGCCAGCGTTGGCTCCTCCAGACGTTCAAATGGACCCGCAACTAGCTGCAAGATTAGAGGCCGAGATGCAGGTCGCCTCCCAAGCGGAACTGCCTGATGACGATGAAGATTTTTAAATTTACTTAGTCAACGGACGCTTAGTTTAGTTATGAAATATTTGAATTATTGGAGGCCTCTAAATGGACAGTGAATAAATGACGTATGATTTATTTATGAAAAATGTTTGAGATATTTTCAACTAATTTTTGTTTAAAATGTATTAATTGTGATGAAATAGCGCAGCTAGAATTGTATGAATTTGCGACAGTGCTTGTACATTGGCAACGCTAGACTTCTTTCTTTTTAGTAATAATATTGCGCAATTTATGATGCAAAATCAAAAGAAAAAGTATTTATGTTACAGACTGCAAAAAGTTTATTTAAAAGTAAGTTTCAGTTAACGAAACATTAGAAAAACGAAATGAATAATTCATTAATGAAAACATTGCAATAAGTTTGTTTGTGTCATCTGTAAAAGTTTAAATCTGAAATCTGCGAAACAGAATTTCTACTTTATTTCCAATTTTTAATTGATTAATTTTACGAAATATTACCGCAAATGTTCAATGGAATGTTTTGAAACAATGAAATAAAGCAATTGCAGAAAAGTTATTATTATTATTATTTAAATATTCTGTTTTTTAAATAGTAAACTTTTTCAAAATGTTAAAAATTTTCTATTCAATTATTTGTCGTAAATAAGCTAAAACGGTAAACAGTATAATTGAAAATCAAGTATAACTAGAATTACCGTAACTCATCGTCAAATTTACATTGTCAAGCAATTTTTTCCATCTTTATTGTGCTATTCTTGTTTTTTTTTCATACGGCTGGCATTTATTATCATGTTTGAATTTTAATTATTCATTTTTAAGTGCTTTTAGCAGCAATTCGAAAGCGCAACTGTTCGGGTAAGTGATTAGTATATTGCTTTTATTTTTATTTTTCTGCATTGAATTGTCTTTAATGTTTGTTCGAAGCGATGCGTCTTTGTTCACATTCATTTAAATTTTGAATACTGTGATTGGTTCGTCGTGGTTATAGCGTTAAAGGCTTTTTCTCTAAAACCGGAATATGGGAAATGTATATAACATGAGTTGGTTGCGTTTTGCTTTAAAATGCTTTCAAAGACATTCTTTGAGATAAATTGTAAAGTTGGTTACTTAAACTTAATAAGGATGAATAGTCCTGTTCGAAATTATCAGCCGTAAACATTTAATACTTGAAATAAATGTTTGATTGTTGAATGATGATGTTTGTCCAGCATTTTTCAAACAACGATTTCATTGCGCTGCGATGATTTCACTTCTTTGAGTAAATAACGTCTTGCTGTTTTAAATTTTGTTTTTATATCAATATTTACTTTACTGAAATTTGAGCTTTATTTGTGATTTGATTATCTGAAATTTGTTGATTGCTGACGTTGTCTGATAAAGCCGACTGTGGTTTTTGAAATGATAAATCGACAGTGATTAATTTTTAAAATGTCAGTTTCTTAAGCTTTTCTATTTTCAGTACAATTTTGCGCATTTGGAACGTTTGAGTGCAAATTAGAACAGCAATTTTAATTGTTTAAATAACCGAAGTGAAATAATGCTTTTGAGAATGAAAGAAAAAAGACCGAATCAAAAGTAATTCATATTCACTTTGTACATTCGGGAAAGCCAATTTTCGATCCGCAAGCTGCTAGTCTCTCGTTGTAGACTAAATCTCCGTAGCAGGAATCTTTTTGAAGAACACCCTTCGAACAGATATAATACACTGATGAACAAGGGGCAGTTGCAAACGTTTTGCCTTCTTCATCTGGCGAGCATTGTAATATATTTGTGGCTGAAAAGAGAATTTGAAAACACACACACACACACACACACACACACACATACACACACACAAATAATAATTTAAACATTATAAAAATGACATACTGTAATTTGGGGGTCGTTTCCCTCCGCAAGATGGGATGTTGGCTTTGACATCGCAGAGTTTCTTCTCATCGTCGTAGAACAAATTTGCTGGACATTGTTGGGTGCTGATCGCGTGGCCACTGCACGAGTAAAAGGATCGTTCGCACAGTCCGATTGGATAATTTCCATCTTCTTTGTCAGCGCAGCGTTGGTCCAAAATCACAGATGCGTTGCCAAGTTGACCGACCGTGCTGTCGCATCGTCCAAGTGTGTAATTGAAGTGCTCATTTTCCGGACAACGTTTCAGATATACTTGTCTATTTAAACAATGGTAATACTCTTTTCCATAAGGATTGGTTGGATCTGCATAGAATCCGTCTGCAAGGTTAGCGCAGTTTACAGGTACAGTTTTATCTGGTTGGTTGAAAGTTTCAGCACTGGGGGTTGTCAGTGATTTTTGCCCAGCAGTGACCAAATTGATCTGCTTGTCAGGTTGAGTGATTTTTTCCTGAAATCCACCACTGGTCGACGACGACGTACCGGCATTGCTGCCCATTGACGGCTGTTTGGGATGGTTTGCATTGCTAGTAGTTTCAAGACGCGGATGTTGAGTTGTAGTGATTTTCAAGTTCAAATAATCATCCGTCACTGAAGTTGCACTGGGCGTGTTCGCAGATGCTGCTTTCAGGTCAGATTCTTTTTCTGGATACGAATGGTCAGCGGTTACAAGTTTCTGAAGTTCGAGGTATTTGTAAAATTGTTCTGTGAAATTGGCAGGGAGTGAAATTGGTTTTTGAACCGCAGTGAAGGGTGTTGTCGGACGATCCGTCACGTGGCTTGGCTTGGTACTCGGCGTGGTAGATTCTGATGTGATGTGCTGTTGCTCAGTTATCTGTTGGAACGGATTTGAAATCCCGCCCCTGCAAGCCGGAATAGTGTTTCTCGTAAAGCAACGCCTGTATTGCGAGTTGAAGAACAATCCTGCTGTGCATTGCTGAATGTACTGGTGGCCATTTTTGCAGACGTAAAAAAATGGCGAGCAAGTATCGACGAATAATGGATATCGACCGTTCGGCATGCCGGCGCAGTTGTGATCTCCGATTAAAGTACTTTCAGTGGGCTGAGGTGTGGGTTTTCCAACGAGGCAATTTTGCACATTTTCTTGCTTATCACAGGCCAATATTTTCACATTGAAGAACAAACCATTTGGACAGTATGCTTTGAAGCTGTGCTTATTGAAACAAGCGTAGTAGATTGAAGAGCAGGCGTTATGCGGATCTGCGTACAGGCCGTTTGCTTTCGACTTACAGTCGAAGGAATTAATCTCAAGCAACGGTGAAGCTGTTGTTGTTGTTGTTGTTGTTGTTGTTGTTGTTTCTGTTGTTGCTGGTGTTGTTGTTGCCGGTGTTGTTGTTGTTGCTGCTGTTGTTGTTGTTGTTTCACCAGTGCAAGCTTGTATTTCTTGTCTATCTTGGCAACTGAACAGTTTTGGTAGGTAAATTTGGTTATTGGCACAACTGCTCCTCTGCGTTGTGCCATTGATGCAGATGTAGAAGGTAGAACTACAATGCGGATTTGTCGGATCAGGATAAAGGCCGTCGTGTTGTTGTTTGCAGTCGAATGGAACTTCATTGGACTGGGCTTGTGTGGGCGCGGTCGTTGAATGATGCTCGACTGTTGCACATTTGGCAATATTTTCCAATGGTACACAATTGCCGGTCTGTGGGACATAGACGTGAGTATCTGGACATGGATTTTTTATTTCATTCAAGCAGCTTCGGTAGATGTTTGTACAGAACAGCTGCCTGTTGTCAGACCGATACCGCGTGCTGTGCAGTTGTGCCTCTGGAACTTGTCGTTGTCGGTGATTTTTGATTTTTCCACTGACATCGGCTGTCTGTTTTAGCGACTTTGTACTGTTGAAATTTTCTGCACTTCTCAGTGTTGAGAAGGGCGCGGTCTCTTCTGGCAAGCATTTGTCTTCACTTTCACTGTAAACTTCTCCACCATCACAGATGTGAACTTGGGGTATGTTATTAGCGCATGTTACGTAAAACTTCTCAGAGTGAACTGGGGATGTCCAGGAGACGATCTGGGAATTGGCAAATTTCACCAATGTTACTAGAATCAGTGGAAACGTACACGACGCAATCATTGAGCAGGATGGATTGAAACGTTCAGTCTTTGTAAAATTGTTGTTCAAGTTGAACAACTTTTCACGTCCATTTAATGGAGTAACTGCGAGGCTTGAAATAATTTGCATAATTCACATTTTCTGCAAAAATGACTCTTGTCCATCTCTTATTAATAATTGTATACATTAGTTTGTGCAATTTGCAACTAGGTTCAAGTGATCAATGACTTATTGGCGAAAATTTCGCCTGTGGAATTCAATGAAACTTTCACGGGTTGACAATTGTTTGAAATTGTTCCTTCTTTCAAGAACCACTTGCCAATACAGAAGTTTGCAATGATTAATTTTTTTACTTTGTCATTTTTATTTTTTACAAGGATTGTTAAAAATAAAAAATAATATATCAAAGTGACAAATTTTTTTCCATTATGAACATAAATATTGTAAACGTTCAAATGTATTAACATTCATAAAATGTGGATGAAAATGATGTACGTTTGAAATCTTGAAATACGGTATGATTTTCAAGTTTTACTATGCTGAAATAGTTGCTTTACGCAAAGAATGCAGTTGTATTAATCGAAAAATTGCTTTGAAAAATTTGTCTGCATTTACAATCTTGCTTTTAGTGTTTCAATAAATTTTTGAAATTTTTTGAGATAGATGGAACTGCTCTGCCAAGCATTGAGATGGACTGCAGATGCTGCTTTTCAGATTTTTTATTATGCAACTAAGTTTGTTCATCCACTACTCGGCTTCATCACCTATTGGTTTACTGGTAAAAATGAATTACAGGTTGTTTTAGAGAAAAATATTCCAAGGCAGGATCGCGTTCTTCAAGTCGGTAAGTTTCCTCTGTTATTTTTTTGCCAACTTTTATTATTTCAAGCAGAATTTTCAGTGATGAAATATTTTAAATTTGTTGACACAAATACAGTTTAATCTTTTTAAATTGTGTTTTTGTAAAGAAAAAAAACAACAGTGATGATAAATTCTATGTTCTAGAGGCAATACTGCGCAAATGGAAGGCTTTTGATTTTGAAAATATGAGCAAATGTTCATTAGCAGAGATCTATGAAATAGCTTCCACGCTTTGTTATGAAAATAATCTTCACAACCGAAAACTTAAGATCCGTTTCAAATATTGTCTTGAAAAAATTATTGGATATGAAAAGCTTTTGAAAAATGTCGAAGATGTGCGCAAGATTCATTACAACCCGTACGACAAAGCGCATGAAAAGCAATTATTGAAGGTAGTTCAGTTAGTGCATCTGGGTAATGTTGTGTGTGTTAATTTTGTTCTTTTTTAGTTGTTTTCTTTGTTGAAACCAGAAAGTCAGATTTCTGCAGTCGATCAGCGTTGGGTAGAGCTGGGTTTTCAAGGCAAAGACCCTTCGACAGATTTTCGTGGAATGGGCTTGCTCGGCTTGCAGCAGTTGATTTATCTATGCGAAACTGAACGGCAAAAATCACTGGCTATGCTTTCACGTTCTTTGAACCCACGCCACGGCTATCCTTTCGCCATAGTTGGTATCAATATGTCATTTTTGACTCGAGAATTGTTGCTTGAGGGTCATCTGAAGTCTTTCTTCTACGCGAAATCCAGATGCCACCTTTCCATGCAAGAATTGCACGATGTTTATCGTTAGTTCTTTTTTTTCTATTGCTGACCATATTTAAGCCGATTTAAATTAACGCCATTTAAGGATATTGTTTTTACCGTTTTGACCAACTTTGGGCAATCAATAAACCAGAAAATGAGATGGCTTTTGGAGAAATTCGAGCTCAACTGAAAGCGGATCTCTTGTCTGAACTGCGTGAGGGTATGTTGTGTTTTAATGAAAGTGATCATTAGTAGTGAAACAATTTGGAAACGCTTCATTTCTGCAACAAGCGGTGAGTAGCTGTCAATCAATGACGAAGAACTACAGTTACCTCTGGAAATGCAGGTTTTATAATTCTTTAACATAAATATACCGATGTTGATCGTCTTATTTTCTGATGCTGAATAATGTCTGGAAAGTTGTGGAAAGTTGCGTAATAAATTTCTACTTATTTTCAATACTGTTCTTTTCAAAAGGTACGCATCTGCAAAAAGTACGCAGTTTATCAAAAAAAAAAAAAGAGGAAAAATCTCTTGCAATCATTTGAATCGAACTTATGCCTAACATCAGCAAATTGAAGCAGTTCGGAAACTCTGACAAACTGAATAAAGAAACCGATGTGTGCATGAAAGAAACTTTTTGCTATAACTATAACGACTATTTGCAACGAGAACTTTTTCAGTAATCACTTTGAAAAATTTATTGACGTAGCAAAACTTAAATTTCATTTAATTCTTACTGTAATTGAAGTTCTTGGTGCTGTGTGTGTTATAGCTTATCAACGCTAAAGTTTGGCAGGCGCGTTCAGCAGTTTGTGGCATTCATTTTATGTTCAATCTGATTAATTGCAAATACTTACACTTTGTTGACAAGGCAAGTTATTTGTTTTATTGTGGTCATTTTAATACGTTTTTAATCATTATTACTTATAATGTAAAACTTTTTGAAGCATAACGAGAGACTGAGATACTCTTTTGCAGTTGCTATTATGGCAATGTTAGATATTTGAAAAGCACTACGACTGAACAAGCGAAGTAATGTTTCGCTGATTTGAAAAACTAAGTTACAACAAAGTTTATTTTGAAGCTCTACCACCGTTTTCAAATACACATTTATATGCATATTGATTTATACAAATATAATATCGAGAGATGAGTATCAATAATTACCTATGATCAGTCGCCTGCAGATGAACTATCGTTGTTCAAATTCTAGTGTTGTTATAATAGGTAATCAAATGATAATAAGTGACGAGGTTTGTAAGAATAATGTTTTTATCGCGTAGCACGTTTTTGCAGTTAACGTGGCAATTTTACGTTGCATTTTAAACTGAACATTAGCTGAAAACAAGAAAATAATATTTTAATCTCCGTAAGTGGTTAATTACAAATTTATGATGCATCTTGTTTTAAATTGTTCATTGAAATTGAAAATTTGAATGAACAATGTGCGTTAACTGATTATATTTTGTATTAAATTTCGAAAGTTATTCTCATTAAAGTAATTATGTAAAAGTGAGAATGATGAAGAAATTTAAAAAAAAAACAAAACAAAAAAAAATTTTCAAATAGCATAAAATGAACGCCTTTTAATTGCAAGATAGTTAATTGATTACTGCATGATGATATTTGAAATTTAGGATACTGTATTTTTTGATGCGATGCTTGATAGTTATGAGTCAATTTCAAATTTTATTTTGTTTTTCAGTTTAATGTGTCTTCCCGTGAGATTTATGAACATTCATTGCGTGCACTTTATTCATCCATTCACTCATTGTTCAACATTTCTTTGCCTGGAGGCGTTTTATTTATCATATTCTGTGCATCAACGAGAAATAGATGTACTTTCGAATCAACTAATTTAAAAAGTGAACTCAATCTATAGAAGATCTTTTTTTTCAATCGCAATAACCAATATCCATAATTTTTTTTTAAAGTATATTGAATGAAATTTAACTTTACTTTTATTCTCCTTAAATTTTGTTCTGAGTGAATTTTGATGATTCATTGTTTTTTTAATTGATTGCGCAGCTGACATATATGTTAAGTGTTTATTTTGCATGGAATAGTTGAAATGAAATTTTGAAATAAATGATAATTATCGTTTTTTCTTTTTATTTAGTCGACTTAGGAAATAGAATAAAGCAATTTTTGGAAGCTGAAAAAATGTCTGATGTATTGGAAGTTTATGATTCAGAAGTGATGGCAAACGCTGCAGCTTTGTATGATATTGCAGTGAAAATCGATCCATTTTTGGCAGAACTGGTAATTGCTTTTTTTTCTTTTTTACAAATCTTACTTTGAACGATGTGAATCAAATTTTGTATGCTATGTGTAATTTTGTTTTTCATTTCAGTCATGTGTGGGTGAGAGAGGATTTCGTTTGTTGAAGGATTGTATTGAAAATGGGCTCAAGATGGAGAAGCCTGACGAAGATGTGGTGGCGCAGCATTTATATCATATTTTCAATCTCATGGACTCGTTTCGCGTGAGTTTTTTTCTTTTTTGTATAATATATTCTTTATAATGTGTAATTGATTTATATAGTAAATGCATATTTGAGCTAGTGATTCGAACAGAGCAATTTTAAGTCAGAGATAGTTATGTCATTTATTTTTTGATATGTTTATTGCTCTTTTTCATTAACGATACTGATAATTAGCACAGGCAATATACGAATATTTAAAATTTAAAAGAAAAAAAAAGAATTTTATTTTTATTTATTTTAGTTTTTATAATGATATATTTATCACCCCATTGATATGTTTATTTATTCAAGGATGAGAGTTGTGTTTTGTAATTAATGTGTAATTTTTTTCATTCATATATATATATATATATATATATATATATATATATATATATATATACAGTTGTTCCTCAACATTTGCGGCATTATGCATTCTGGCGGTATTGCGAATGCTTGCCGCTTCTATTTATTGCCGCTCCGCTGATTTGCATGTTAATTATTTATCTCATATTTACTGTTTTTTATTCATTTCATTGATTGTATGACAGTCTAAACCCCGTGGGTATGTTCCTGCATGCAAGTTTGGCAGAAGTGGATGGATTATATTTATATTTTTAAAAAACATTGCTATCGTAAGTTGTTTCTTCCTTTTTTTTATTTCTCCCAAAATTCATGCATTAAGTATTTACTCGAATTTTACGTTGTTGTCTCTGTATCAGTTGCCAAGCTTACCATTGATCGTTGCTGCCGTTGTTCAAGGGCACACGTTTGCAGCTTCCCTTTTTGTTTCACCTTGATTTTCATTTATCTTCTCATTAGCAGCTAGTGTAGCAGTTAGTTAGGGTTCCCAGTATGGCGAATCAAAGCCGCGAAGCCGAACGAAGCCATTTGTTAATGATTAATGTTAATCGTTAACGCTGGATACAAAGAACTGCGCTTCTTGCACTAATATCTGCCAATGTTGAGGGCCGACTGTATGATGCATTTATATTGATTTGTATGTGATGGAATTTAGCACGTGAAGAGACGCACGATTTGTCACCGATATTTCAATCATGTTTGTACCATCTTGGATAGTCTTCCTGCTTTAACCTGGATGTCTGTCGTAAGTGTTTTTAGCAAACTTTCAAACATTTTTTACCATGCTATTATTATTATTATTATTATTATTATTATTATTATTGATATTATTAAATGTTGTTGTTGGTTTGGTGACGATTAAATAAATATATTTCTAGGCATCGAATCCCGTTGCATTTATTCAAGACGTTATCGAAATAGCAACGTTTTACACCAACAGAATTTTGAAGGAATTTCCCCAAAAGTATGCTTGTTTTCAGTTGTTGATCATGTTTTATTATTTTTTAAACATCGTTTGTTTGAAGAGAGAATGGACTTCATGTTCAGTTCGTCGAACAGTGGCTTAAAGCGTTGGAAAGTCTGAAAGCGTTTGTACAGAAGTATTATGCTGACGGCTTCACTTGGAAAAATGTTACCGTAATCTGACAAGTTTAATTTTCTAACGATAATTGCTATTAAATGTGATATTCTTTTATTATATATTTTAATTTTTTGTACTTATGAATTTGCTTTTGCTTTAAATGAATGGAAAATTTTAGCCAGGATTGTCAACTTGTGACGCAACGGATGTTGAATTGTTCGACAAACCTTTGCCTCCACCGCCTCCTCCAGCCAACTTGTCAAGATTGGAAAAATCAGTCGAAGATATGCATCAAAAACTTTTTGCTCAAATCAACAAAGGCTTAGATATAACTAAAGGTCAGTGTTTTGTTTACAAAAAAAATTGTTTGTTCCTAACAGTAGAAGTAGTATGCATGGGAGGTTTAGGACTTAGAAAGGTTACGCCGGACATGCAGATGCACAAAAATCCCACTCTTCGTACCGCCACGCCAGTATGCAAGCCAACAGTTGCTGCGAAACCTGCACACTTGACAAAAAATTTACCATCTGCAAAACAAGATACTACCAGAACTCCTGTACTTACTTGTGATGATAAAAAATGGTTCATAGTAAGTTGGTTAATTTTTGATTGAGTTGTAAATTTTTCATTGGTTTGAATTTTTTATAGGAAAATCATGTGAACAATAAAGATATTAAAATTGAGATCACCGATATGAAACAAGTGATGTATATTTATCGATGTGAAAATTGTGTTATTGTTGTCAAAGGGAAATTGAATAGCATTGCTTTGGGTGAGTTCATTTTGAAAAGTATTATTGTTTTCTCGTTGCTTTTCTCCGCACTCTGGTAAAATATGCAAATTGAAAACAAAACTTTCTTTTTATTCAATTTTATTTCAGATAGTTGTAAAAAAACTTCTCTAGTTTTCGATAACATTGTATCAAGTTTGGAAATAATAAATTGTCAAAAAATGCAAATTCAGGTAGGCAAAATGTTTTTTGCTCGAATGTGCTTATATTATTATTTTTTTTTTGGTTTTTCTAAAATCTAGACTATGGGAACAATGCCAACTTTGGTTTTACAAAAGACTGATGGTTGTATGGTTTATCTGAGCAAAGAGGCGTTGAATTGCGAAGTTGTTACTTCAAAAACGTCAGAAGTGAATCTGCTTATTCCTACAGAAGACGGAGAATACGTAAGTGTACAGTGAAATAAATGTTAATTTTCTATTGTTTTTTGTGAAAATCCATATTTATATATTCATATTTATACAATAAATTTTAAGTATTTATTTATTTAATTATTCATCTGTCTAATTTAGGAAGAGCGTTGCGTTCCGGAGCAGTTCAAAACTGTGTGGAATGGCACAGCACTGAAAACCACGCCTTCAGAAATTGCTTAAGTTTTAAAAAGCCGAGTAGAAAAATGCACCACGACTAAATGAATTCTTTTCAACGTGCAATCATTCTAATCACATTACATTGCTAGCTGATTTGCTTTTCTTTTTTCTTTGATTATGACTTATTTCAACAGATTAATCCGTACTGTGCGTTATGCATGTGGAATGTTGCTTTATTGCATTTTCTTATGCATAGTAAATGATCTTATCAATCTGTTATTGTTTTCGCTGAAATCATTCACATTCTTTTTTGAAATGCAAAATTTATGCTAATTTGTTCACCAACTAGCTTAGCAATTGTTTGAAAGTAATATCACCTGGTGAGAGGCGTATTTTTCTTTTCTACAAGTATTTCTGCTTGTAATGATTTCTTTTTTAGCATCGAATTTGGAAAATTTGAGAACAAATTGTCCTCCAATTGTTACAATAACTACAATGATCAGTGGTTGCATGTTTCTCTGTTTGCAGTTTACAATGATGCTCGTGAGAAGATTCCATTCCGTCGACAGACCCTTGTATTCTTCTAGAAGCAGGTAATAGTGAAAATTTTTTTCTCTTTGAAAGTTGTTTGAGAAATTATTATTACAATGAAGCTGCATTGTTGTAATGCAGCATTTATCATTTCGCTAAACCGGCTTCCGAACAGGCATTGATGATATTATCTAACTTAAATTTTGTAGTCTTGTTCAGACATGGTTTTTTTTTATAAATTACATTCAGAAGGTTGTATTTTTTTTTCTATTTGTCATACTTTTCCAATTCTGTTAATACAATCAGTTTTTCAACATTGAGTAGTATGTAGATGCTAGTTGCCGAAGATCTTTTTTCTTTTGTATTTTGAAACGTAGTGAATTGCATGATGTTATTTATAAATTTTACATTCAAAATCTGCTTTGCTTTTTCTTTCACTGATTCTGTTCTCTATTTTTAACACATGAATTTGTGTACACGATATTGTAATGATAAAAAGGTACTGTTGAAAGGCAATTTGCATAAAACATTTATTTATTTGCCATTTTTTTTTTTGGGGGGGGGGAGTGAATATTCACTATGGTAATCATGTTGTTCTGTTGTTGTTTCATTGATTACAGTTTTATGATATGCAAGTAAGTCAATGAAATTTTGATTATTTGAAAAATGTTAATATGCAAAATAGACAACAATTGTCATGCTAAAATAGCATGAAAAGAAGAAGAATATCTTTTTTTGAAAGATTATTTTCATAAGCAAATAATCAAGTAAAACAGCTTCTTGTAATTCTTCAATTCTTCTTGCAAGTTGTTGCATGAAGAAGCAGTTTGCAATTTCAATTGAAAATCTCCAGTTTGATTGATTTGTTTGATTTGATTTTTTTTTACAACCATTATCTGGTGAATTGCAACGATTTTATTTTTTGTTTTTTTTTTTTTGCAACTTTGAAAAATACAATTGTGCCGCCACAAAATTGCTTGACAATTTCATTTGTTCGACATTCGTCATTGTCTGCTTGTTGGACAATTACCAGAATATTTGGTCATGATGTTTGCAGCGCTTTTCTTTGTTTTTTTTTTTCAATCGATGCTCATTTCGATGCGAACAAGTTGTTATTCATTCTTTTTTCTTTTTCTTTTTTTTTTTGCTTCTCCTTTATCCGGTCTCAATTTTTTAAACTTACTGTACATCTGACATTGAATTATTAATTCAATTATTAATATTCAACGCTTAATTGTACAATCGGATTGTTTGTTTTTTGTTTGTAATTTTTATTTTTTTATTATTAATTTATTCATTTTGATAAAGTTTCTTTTTTTAAATTAATTTTCAACATCATCAGCATATTTTTGATCGTGATTTTCTTTATTACTATTTCAGAATTGAAATTTGTCAAAAATTTGCATATGCATTTCACGTTCTCTGTAGTCAAACATGATATTTCAGATCAATGCAATGCAACATAAAAATGAGATTTTTATTGTTCAATTTCTGTTTTTTGTTGTTGAACAATTAGCTAGCTCACTTATAAATAAATATATTTTGTTTGGTTTCAATTTTGAATTCAACTTTGTACTCAAGTTCTTTGATTGCAAATGGTCAACTGAGGTACAATTTTCATTCAATCTCTCATCTTGTGGCAGGATGAGTTTTATTATTATTTTTTTTTTTTGAAGCTTCAAAAATGAATTGCAATTAACTTAATTGATTTCCAATTTTACCACAGCGTCTACCAATCACTACAGTAAGAATAATGGTACAGTTTATGAATGTTAAAATTAAATTAATTGTTTGTTGGTGGTGTTGTGATTTGTTGAGTGAGTTGTGGAAAAAAAAATATATATATATATATTTTTTTTTCACCGATCTGGAAACTGGTCCATTAGCAAATGGAAGCTTTTGTTCCAATACAGCAATGAAGCAGTTTACGGTACTTTGCAACGGAAAGGCTTATTTTGTTGCTAGCATTTTCGGTCAAATTCAATCAGTTCAGCATTTTGTCTTTTTCAATTAATATCATCACACTTGTGCAATTTTGCTATTGTCAAGCAGGTATTGTTAATAAATTTGTCCTATTATTATAGATGTTTTCATCTGCGTATTCACACACTGACATTTTACTGTTACTTATCCAGTATTCATTTGTTTGTGTGTTGGTGCGTGTAAGTGTATTCGATTTATTGTTACATTTTTCCTTTGAAATTAATTTCAAATCTTGTATTATAATTTTCTTTTTTCAAAGTTTTTGTTCAGTTTCAACAAAAAAAAATCCAAGCATGCTTGTTATAAAAAAAAAAACAGTAAAACAAGTGTTGTGCGCAAAATTTGCACCCCAGTGTGCAAAGCTTAAGTTTATGTTGTTGTTGTTGATCAGTGTGGCATGTGAGATTGATGCGTGCAAAAGTGATCGCATGCATTATTGATGTTCAGGGGTGAAAAAGTAATAATTTCTGTAGAAAACTGGTCTTCATGTGCATTATTTTGCATGAATGCTTTGTCGTCGTTGCAGGCGGTGGAATGGAAACGAGGTTGACTGCGTGTTGTTGCGTGGACATTTTTGAAGACCAGCAGCAGCATTTCTTTGCATCTGTCTACTTTTTAGCCCCTGGGAATTGCATTTTAAGGTGGAAAATTTGGTCATGTGACAACCAGATGTCGGTGAATGAAGAAGAGAAAAAAAATTAATATCAAAAAGTTGATTTCTCATCTTTGAATAGCTTAACCAGTTTAAGAAGAGCAGTAGCTAACTGCTTGCTTCCTCATTCTCTCTCTCTCTCTCTCTCTGCTTATTATGCCGACCGAAGAATGATGATTAATAAATCTTGATGGCTTGAAAGTTTAAACCAATTAATTTGCATCAATTCTTTTCTCTCTCAGATTGAAATACATCCGACGACGAAAAGGTGAGTTTTATTATTAGTTCAAGGTTTTTCAGTGAAATGTTGCTTGCTCTCGTCCAGCACAACTCTACTACTCACTTGCTGGTGGCTACATTTTTACAAGTTGCTTTTGCATCTTGGTGTTCGCATCAAAAATTGCCAATCACTTTGTTTACAACAAGATGGCTTTTGTCACTGAGATGATGATGATGATGATGATGGCAAATGCCACAAAAGTTCATCAAAAGCAAAGATGACCTTTGATAAACATTTAATTTGCTCATAAACATGAACATTATTCAACAATCAGTTGTTGTTGGTTTTGTTTGGAAGTGTATTATTTTGAAAGTTTTCACTGAAATACCTTACTTGTTGTTGTTGTTGTTCAATTCAGAATTGAATATTAATTATTATTAATTATAATATTATTTCGATATTAATTCCACTTTTACGTTTGTAATCATTTTTCGTTTGCCTGCAATGAATGAGTTGTTGTCTGGCTTGTTTTGTGTTCCGTGTGATTGTCTGTAAATTTTGCTGCTCTGATCATCAATAGAGTTTGGTGAATTTGGGACAAAAATCTCCCAGAGGCTGATAATATTATTGAGAAAGGTAGAAATTTTGTTCAGTGACAAAATTGTCGACAGCAAAAGCGATACAATTTGTGAACATTTTTCCCATTTCCACTTTCGTCTCTGCTAGAGTGAATCGTAGGACATGGACAGGCAGAAAATATCCCCTTGGCAATTCCACCAATGTACACTGTTCAACATGTCGGTAGACAGACAAGAAATAAAATAATTTTATGCAAAATTTGCATCTTTAATCTTGGCTTTCTCATTCTACAAAATATTTCAAGTATTGTTTGCTTGTTTGTTGTAATTTTTTTAATTTTTTTTTCTGCAAATTCCTTTTTTATTACTTATCTGTTAATCAGATTAGCAACTTTATTATTTATTTATTTATTTATTTATGCTTTACTTACGTCTGCATTCGTTTTATTATCAGTTGTTTTGAAAATAGTTATGTTAAATTGAGGGATTTTTATTACTACTTACTGCTTGCATTGTTTTCTTATCAATCAATGATCAATGAATGAATCAATCAATCGTTTTGCTTGTAAAATGTTGTAATTTGTTGTTTCATTTTTTTTTCTGTGAAATAAACTTTGTTCAGGTTTTATTTCATTTTATTTTCAACTATCGATCAATCGATTGCGTACTATTCAATGAATGAATGAATGAATGAATGAATGAATGTACAATCGTTTTCTCCGGTTAAACTTTAAAATATCAATGTGTGTGATTCACGATATTTTTGATTTTTTTTTTTGGAATTTTATTTCTTTTACTGAAACAGAATGATACATGATACTTGTATCAAAAAAAAAATAAATAAATAAATAAAACAGTAAAGAATGGAATGTAATAATTGGCAATTATATTGTAGATATAATTAATTACATCTTTATATATAAATACGTATACAATTTGATTGATTTTTTCTACAAACAAGCAAAAAAAAGCGATTTAGCATTGTTTATCATGTTTCATTGATGGTCGTTTGTGAAAACTTTTAAACAAAGCTCACCTTCTGGCAACGCTTTCTGTCAAGCGCTACTGTTGTACAAATGTTTGTTGTTCGTCTTTCCTCTCATGTTTACTGCTTGCGTTGTGAAAGTTGTACATTTGAAGAAGCAAATTCTGAAAAAAAATATTCTTTTCATTTTATATGCTAATAATCGAGCATAATTATTATTATTATTGTTGTTGTTGTTGTTGTTGTTGTTGATGATGAAGAAGATATTCATTTTTGACATCCAAGCCAAGAAGCCATAAATTCAAATCTCCACGTTGTGAATATTAAAAAATAGAAGGAACAAAAAAAAAACAATGACGTCATTTTTAAACAAGTCGAGCTTATTTTTGTTTAGCTCTGTGTGAAGTTGTTTGCGTTGACTTTTTGTGACAAATTTTGATTTAGCTTAAATAATTTCTGATTGGCAAGAAGAACAGACCGCTGCCAACGACGATTCTGTGTTGACATTCGACATTCAATGAAACTGATATCTATATATACAAATACACCCTTACACACACACACACACACACACATATATATATATATATCAGTTATCTATGCATATGTATGTTTTACCTTGTGCTGTCACAAAGTGTTCAGTTGAACTTTTCCTGGTGTCCACTGGTTATGATTATTGATATATATTTTTATTTTTTTTTTCAAAATTTTCATAAACGAATAATTTTTCATTCATCATCATCTGCTTCTGCTTTATATTTCAACGTGCGTTTGTTTGCATGACTTGTGGACCAATTGAAATTTTTCCACTTGACCAACCACCGTTGGATGCAATCGAGCTTCAAAGCTTGAAAATATTTGCTTCACTGATCAATCTCTGATGAATAACTTGATCCTCGGTTTGACATTCAACTGCATCATCATCATCAGATTCCTATCAATCAATTCACCCAAGCAAGCAAGCAATGCGTAGCGTGGTGTGGTAAGCATTAGGGTTGGGATTCTTTTTGCATGAATTCAATTTTTTCTTCTTCTAAAACTTTTCCGTTGTATTTATAATTGTCACAATTAATCACCAATGTATGAGGAAGAAAAAAAATATGGCTAATTTGAAAAACAAAAAAATATTTTTGACAAATTATGACGTAATAATTTGTTTTCAACCATTCTGATGTTGCTTGTGTCGACCGTCGTCAGCTTTTTGGTTGGTGTGGTCCAGTTTTTTTGAACAATTATTGTGCTTCAATTGCTCTTCTCTGCCGGAAAGCGGTTGTTATTATTGTTTTTATCAATTTTAATTTAAAAAAAAATTTTTTTACAAAACAATATTAAATTTGATTTTCACAGCTCGTTGAGCACCAATCAAGCTGGAAAAGCATCTGCTTGTTCAAGTCAGATGCAGTTATGATAGCATTTTGTTCAACTTTCAAGCGGCATATTTGTGAATAAGTAATATTTTTTTTTTAGCATTTGCTTATTAGAAACTCTTTTTTCTGGTTAGCTTTTGTTAAGTTCAAATTCAATGTGATGATCGAAGAAGAAGAAGAAGATTGAGAAGGAAAACTTTGATCATTCCAACATTTCAAGGTTGTGCATTAATATTTAATAATCACAATTTCTAGTTTTTAACCCCCTTTCCCTTCTTTCCCTTCCCCATCCCTTCTTCTATTCCATTTGCTTTGCTTTCTCTCTGTGCACTGTGAGAGTAAAAGCCGGTTGTTGCAAGAGGGTTTGCCGTGTCTGTCATTCTTGTCATTTTCCACACGTTGTCAAGCCGGTTTAAATTTACGTCGTTAGTTTATTTATGTATATATATATATATATATACAATATGCAGTGTGTGTATTATTTGTTTGCGCTTTTTCGTTAGCATCATTCTTCAATTAGATTAAAATGGAAAATTTGCATACAGGCGAGTAGCATTTTCCATTGTTGACATGTTGATAAAGAATTGCTCTGTGTGTGTGTGTGTGTGTGCGTGTGTGATTATCAGCGTAGTGTCTTAATTAAGAATAAATGTTAGAAGGGTGGAGTGTTGATGCTGGCTATGTGACAAGCCCAGCGAGCGGTCATCGATGTACAACGGTGACCATTTTACCTGACTAGGGCGGCCGGTCGCGTGCACAACCCGATGGTCAATTGATTGTTGCCAGCGTTCGACTGTAGCACAACAATAACTGACCGTTGCTGACCAATAGTGGTGAATCGACCACTGACCTCTACCGGACCGGTAACAATTGTACCTGTGCACACTGTTGTATGTTCCAGTTTTGCCGTTGCATGTCGTCCACGCGCGTCTCTGACTTATGCTACTGACCTTATGGATCGATCTGCAACGGCTACTGGTGAAGAAGCTCTTTCTGGTTTCTCTGCTTTACAGTTGCTAGCTAGCTTTTCCAACATTCCTTGTTTACTACTACTTATTATTTAGCTTACTTCAGTGCTTGAATGGAGACCCAAGTTTCATGTTTTGTGAGTATCATTTTTTCTGAAATATTATTATTTTATAATTCTATTTCTTTATTTTTCTTTTTATTACATACATAAAATCTGAGTGCAAAGAATGAATGGGTGTACTTTTTTTCTTTCTGGTTTCATTGTGGAAATATTATTTTATGCACAATGAAAGATTTGAATGATCCGTGATCTGTTGTTCCCACGAGGTCAGGCTGACATCGTTTATCTGTGTTTGTGGTTTTAACGGCCCTGACCTGGGCTTCAACGTTGTTGGCTCCTCTTCACGGCTAGCTTTCCACTACTTTCGCGATCACTCTGTCGTCTGTTTGATTTGCTTGTCTGCTGGACAATGCAAACACAGATACACTGTCCGTTTATATCTTTTCTTATGCATACATTTATGCAAAAATAAATAAATAAATAATCACGATCGATCAGTTAATACGCGCGTGTATGTATGTATGTATGTATGTATGTATGTATGTATGTATGTATGTATGTATGTGTGTGTGTGCGTGTGTGGATGTGAATGTGAAGTTAACATGCTTATTAATTGAAATTCAATTTCAGATTTGAATGAATCCAATGCAGTTGTTTGGTTGTCGTAAGAGTTTTACCGTCAACGAACCAGACCCGACGTACACGGTCGTCTATTTGGGCAACGTGCCAACGGGCATCGCCCGAGGCGACGGATGCGTGGATCGTCCGTTGGGTGTGATCTGGCGCAGCTACTGCGAGCGCAAGAAGGACTACATGTCCATGCGTCTGGTGGTCACCAACAGCGGCTTGAAGGTGACCACTGAAAAACAGGGTCTGACTGAATATTGGTCTCATCGGATCACGTTTTGCGCCGTGTCAGAAAAGCACCCTCGTGTTTTCTGCTGGATATACAAGCACGAAGGGCGCCGGCTCAGGCCTGAACTGCGCTGCCACGCGGCATTGTTCAAACGTCAGTCGCAGGCGAATTTGGTGATGCGCAGCCTGCAAGAGCGACTGGTGTTGGCGTTGAACGATTACAAACGGGACAAAATTGTCAGGCAGAAGCTGAGGTTGTCTTGCAGCGTGGCCGGCTTACCGACCGCGGTGCCACTTCGCCGGCAGCTTCTCTATACCGGCGGTCAGAATTTCAGACCGCCGATGGATCGGAGCAAGTCTGCTCCCAAGTTGTACAGCATCGAAGAGTGTATTGAAGAGGAGCAGCAGATGACACCGGCAGCGCAGCTTACCAGTGCTCTTTTGGACAGCTTAGCTGAGAAGCAGCAGTCAGATGAGGAAGTGGTGGAAGAAGAAGAGGAAGAATCCACCACCGATTCCTTGTTTGAAGAGCCATCTTCGAGCAGTCTGACCGACGAATCAGACTGCGGTCTGGACGAAGAGCTCCGCAAGCGACTCCGCCTAAGACCTGACTCAAGCGGCAGTGAAGCTGACACAATCAGCGACGAGTCCGGATATATTGACGAAGACGACAGGCCGGATGCTGTCGTTGCCCCCAGCAATAGTGCTTTGCGTGCCATAGAAAGCACTGCCCTTTGAAAAAGCGAAAATAGCAACCACTGCAGTGTTTGTTCTTGTCCAGCAACAAACAACTCCTTAGCTAGTTAGCTGACTGATTTCTTTGCCTTCTCACTCTCTCCTCTTGCTTGTACTCTTCTCGTACAAGTTTTTTTTCACTTTTTATTATCATCATTTTTTATTATTTGATGTCTGTCATTGCTCAGTACATTTTTCTTTTCCTTTTAATAATAATAAGAATAAATTTCGACGCGTGGTGAATTTTATTACTTTTCTCTTTTCTTTTTTTCCTTTTTATTTTTTATAATGTTTCTCTAAAAATTGGTAATCTGTTAAACTATTAACCGTTTCTTAGTCAGTATTGTGTCAGAACAATCAGCATATACTACAAAGTTGATCTAGGTGGGTCATGTTGGTGACATGCTGCAATTTACTTACAATAACACAAGTCAAGACGATAATTAGCATTTTGCACTGTTATTATTATATATATATATATATATATATATATACATATGTATGCGTTGTGCTGTGACCTGTTTGCAGCGATTCAAATTATTTAACTGATGGCATGAATTGCAAGCACTTTTGTTGTCTCTGTACTTTGTACTCAATAAATTAGTGTAATTTTAGGTGACGAAAACAAACAGCACAAAACTGACCAACATTTAATGAAAGAAGAAAAGCACATCAAACACCTACTACCTCTTTTTGAACCTGACATTCTATATATTATACTGTCAGTGTGTCGGCTTTTTTCTCCCTCCTTCCTTCACACACACGCACAGCGATAACGATTATATTACTTTTCACAATTAAATACTATCAGATTGGTGAGAAAAGGCAAATTATGGCAGTCTACAGCTACAAAGCAAACAAACGGCACGGCCTCGCATAAAAATTTGCATTAAATTTCACCTAAACAAATACGACGCCTGCTTTTCATTACGTTGAGCAAATACAGTAGTCTTCACAATATAAAATCACACCAACAGCCATATGTGAAATATAATTTTACAATATTAACAATTAAGTCATTCCTCAATACTGAATACCGTCCAGTTGCTTTAATAAAGAAAATTAAATGAAGTTTCAAACATATATTTCACAGTTCAGCATTGTGGTAAGCTCATTGAACGGCAAGGCATTGTATGAAAATTTGCATATTTACTAGACAACGCCTAAGAATTGGCAGTGACATAGATGCATCTGCTGAGAATATATCAGACTTCAATGACTTATTTGTCTGAAGATGATTTCCCGGTTATTGGAAAGCCACAAAATATTTGTCAATTTTTGTCGCTTCTGAAGGAGCTGGTTATTTGAATCAAAACAGTATAATTCCTGGCCAATCAATATGCGTTTTTAACAAAGAATTTTGTTATGCTCAATATCTCTCGATGAATATGACAGTGGTTAAATTTTGTCATAAATTCAATCGTGCTGTTGTCAATTTTGAAACGGTTATGGACTGTGCTAACTTTTAAACATTTCCAAATGTTCCACTCAATTGATGAGAATATGCTCAGGCTTTTCAGACGAAGCATGGGATGGAAATTTGAATTCAGCGTGTTGCTTTACTAGGCCTAAGGAAGGTACACTTGCACTGATACCACTGCTCAGAAACTACGCATTGCCCGACCACAATTATTTGTTTTGCGTAGCACCACGGGAAAATATTCATGCATCTTTTCTTGTTAAGCTCCACTTCATAGCGCTTCGTCATACCACTGTGACTGCTGTTCATAAAGCAGACACAGTCGACATTTCAATGGGTAAAGACCAGCTTGAAATATAAGTTGTGCTCTGCTTTGTTCATGTCATTTTGATGGTAATTTTTCCAGATGAATATCCCTTGCAAAACAATACCAACTGCACGGACAAGAGGTCAGCAGGGATAACACCTTTTCGCAATTCTGGGGCAAGAAACACTTCAAAAAATATAATCCTCCTAAATTTGCAATTATTCAGAATAGAATTGTAAACTCGAAGCGGTAAAAAGTAGAAAGCAGTTTTCCTACAGCAAGCTTATAGCAATCTAAAAGCGAATTATGCCGATGGCAAGCTGCTGAACGAAAGTTGCGCCATTCACAGCCAGAGGCGATTTGCTATATACAAAACTCTGTTGATTTTCAGAAAGCGATCATTATACAACAATTTGCAGATGAAGAACACTCGCAACTGCGTTGTTTTATTATTTGGTCATTTTTGGTGCTTCAATTCAAGAGATACTTCAATGTGAACAATATACAGAAAATACGAAGAAACAACAAGCATCACTTGGAAAACGTTTACGACTGACTCTACGCCTCCATCATACATCATCACCAACGCTTCTGTAGTCAGGTATGAATTGTTGCATACTTTCTTTTTAATACTTCATTCCGTACTTCTCACACAGTCTATAAAATATTGCCACTTTGGCCAACACCAATATAAATTCACTTTCCAATTCTGTTAATTCAAACAAAAGCATTTTTCAACTGCATTAATGCTCAGGAACAAAGCAAAAATTTTTATTAGATCATTTTTTGAATTTACATAAATGAAAACTAAGAAATTGAAGAAAAATCTGTGAAGTAAAGATAACAGATTCGTAAATATAATCAAAGGATTCTCACTTTAAAACATTTTTTAAACAAAATCAGATAACAGCAAAATCGTTTTTGCTGTTCATGAAGCATCGAATTTATTCAACATGAAATTATTAAATGTTTTAACTACAAACTCCATATAAAAACTTCAATTATATTTAGTATAATTTGCAATAATACATTGCGTTCCTGTAAATGTAGGTGCCAGGTGTCTTGAAAATTGTCTATTTTGTGAAATTTAGCTTGTGCTCTTCTAAAGAAATACCAATTCGATTTCTTCTTATTTTATTTAGAGAAAAATTTAAGTTGTTTTTTATATTTCTCAACTAATTGTTTTGCTCATAAAAGATTTTGCATGTGAAATAATACGGTACAATGAAAATTAAATGTTCCGGATGGTTTTATGAATTCAGCTTAACAAGCAATCACAGGATTTTAGACAAAATAAATTTGCATACTAATGCGCTTTTATATGAGCATAAGTCATATTACGAAGTGTGTAAATAAAAACGTAACACTTTTCAATATTTAATAAAGTTGTTCATTGCACTTATGTCAATACGCTTAATTACTGACGGAAGATTAGGTTGTCCTTCGAGAGGTAAAGCCATAGAGATTAGTGAACAACGAACAATCGGTAAATATACTTTAGCATTTCATAATTCTATATATTATTTTGCGCAATGTTTCATTTATGAATTAAAATATCTTGTTTAGCTACATTTTTGTAGATGTTTTGAGTTAATTTTTCGAATGAACAATATTATATAGCAAGATGGTATATTATTTGTGTTTACCCCAAAGTACAGAAAACTTTTGAAATGAAATGCATAGATTGAAAAGCGATTCCTGTTTATGTTCATGATTTACGGAAAGTAATATAATTTGCATGTTATTGTGAATAAAAGAATTAAGCTACAAAGACAGAGTTTGATTGTAGATAATATTAATGAAATCACTGAATCACAGTGAAAAAGCTTGTTCTTGATAGTTCTCACAATGGCAATTCCAACATCGTATTGAAAGAACAAGTGAAGCTCTTCCACATTCTCTGTTATATTCCCTGTAGTACAAATTGCTGTTGTGACAAACCTGGCTGATTGTCTGATAGTTTTTATTTTGTTCATCAAAGCTGTTGTTCTTGTCCGCTTCACCAGACATTTCCACCCTCAGATATTCAAGCAGTAATTTGTACCATCATTTGCGTTACCCTTCAAATCGACCCTGAAATGTCTTGTGATTTAACACTATTATGAAGAACACTACCATAAATAAAAGTGCATGTGTTCCATCATGTAGAACCCCACTTCCCTTCCCCCCCCACCAAATTATTGATTCTGTTGTTGGATTAAAGACACCGCCTGATTATAAATATGTGAAGGTTAGGTGAATGAAAAGGATTCACTTTTTCATAACCTTTACTCCCTCCACTGGTCACTTTCCCTTCCATCCTTTCCCGCATTCTTCATTGTCTCTTTCTCCCAATAAGCGAGATTTATTTCTCTGCTCTACAAGACACTAAGAAGAGCAGGAATCATGTTCATCCGTTGAACGATGAGCACTTAGTCGTAGTGACTTGGGATCAATCATAACATGCTTTCCAAATGCTGTCGAATGAAAATGCATATCCATTCTTCTAAATCTTGTGGCTCTTGTGACTGCCTTTGTTTTTCCTGAGCTGACGCAAATACCCACCAATCCCGCATTTAGTGTTTTTACAAGGGCTCAGACAGCTGCTGCTGTGTTTTACCGTTTTACCTGAAATTAAGATTCCGTTTTCATCAGTGAGTGAATTCAACTCAGACATTCCCTTCCACATGCGACTCTGTCAATTTCTTTCCCTGTTTTACTATGTTAAACTGCACCGAATGAATTACAGTATGAAAATCTACAAATTAAGCAATCTATCTATATGTATCAAGTAATTTTATCAAAAAATGGCATATTATAGACAATTCCAGGAAATGACTGCAGTGTAATGAGTAAGTAGTCCATGGGTTTTTCTTTTCATGGATATTCCTTTCCATAAATGAATTTGAAGCTTAAATTTGTTTCATAATAATGTAGTTTGTTGAATTATTATTCCTTTGCCATTTTTACCTATGCATTATTTCGAATTAATTGTAATTGCCATCTGCTGCAGCAATTATTAGTTCATTGAAACTGAAAATGAATATCTCTTTGTACTTTCATTGAAACCACAAACTTGCACATTAAAATCTGCTTGCTTTTTTATAGAATTATGATTTCAAAATTTCTGTTGTAACGATTACGATAAAATTTTGTTAATGCTATTTAATGTTTTATAAATCTCAAAATTTCTTTTATTGCCTAAACTGTTTTCAGTAGAAACCATTTATTTGTCTTAGATTGCATAACAAACATTTTATTTATGCAATGTAGTTTATTGCATTATTTCTTACTTTGAAGCAGCTATGTTTAACCAACGCAGTAATACTATTTCCGGTTGTTATCAGTAATTTGCAATGCTTTAGGTGAATGCATTTTCATTTCTTCTAATTTTAGCAAAAGAAATTTGCATAATAATGCTATATTGCNATTTTTACTTACTTTAAATAACATTTTTTATTGATTATCATTACAGTTTTATTTTGAACAGCCACTGCAGTCGGAACCGCTGGGCCATGACTTTTTTTTTATTTACATCATGTAAGTTGATAGTGTTTTCGATTTTAATATCTTAAAAGTTTGTGTATTCATTTTCTTGTGTAATTGTAAAAGTATATATTACGTATATTACTAAATGTTACTTATGCTAATTTTTATTTTATAATTCTGCATACAGCATTCGTCATTTCAGTTGTTCAAATTGTTCATACGGATATTACATGTAAGTAATGTGAGTATATCTGTGCGGTATTACAAATGTTACGTTTTATTTATGTGAACTATTATAATATGATTTATTATGAAATTGTATTGAAGCTCTCAATCGAATGGGATAAGGAAACGATCGAATTTAATAAAAATCGTGGAATTCTCCACCTGTTTTTTACGGTAAAAATTTCTACAAGTAAATCGTTTTATTTTCATTAGAAACATTTAATATATAAAGTTTTAGATGAACGAACAAGAAAAACTCTAATATTCAAAATGGCAGCCATGCAATCTGCAGATTGTTCATGGTCGCACTTCGAGCGGGTAAGTTTAATGCAAATTTTTATACGAAGTAAACAGTTACATTCTGATGCACTGTTATTCGTCTTCAATTACTTTTTATAATATGGCTGTTTCATATAATCTACTTTTCAAATATTGTATTTTAAGTGTTTTCAGATACTACACAACTACAGGTACTATACAGGTATTTTATTTAGATACAGGCACACGCACTTAGGTATCTCGCTATTGCAGAAATCAACTACTGTAAGTATATTTTCACTTTTCGCAGTTTCTTAACTGCTTTATTTTTTCACTTAACATATTACGTAAAGCACTGTTTTAGGTTTCCTGGAACCTAGTTCCAGCTGATGCAGTGGTTTCGCTTATTTCAATGACGATTTATGGTAAAGTTTCAAGACTACTCTGCCTCCACCTTCTATATCAAGCATCCACGAAGTCATTTCTCAACGGTCGCAGAGTATTTGTTTTGTTTCTATCACCATTTGGTTGTTTTAGTTTTACACTGCCGCCTTGGTGATAGTCGAAGTTGGCACGAAATCATCTCTGGCAGTTTCACAGCTCAGTGCTGCATCCTACGCGTTTGCACAAACGAAGTACACAACCACAATCGGTAAGTATCATGTAAGCATTTAAGGTAAATATTTAAGACAAATATCAGGTAAGTAAGTATATAAGTGTCTTCACCACGACAAACAGGATCGCTGAAAGGGGAAGGGATCTTCTAAAAAATGAAGGAAGAATGTAAATTTGAACCAAATAGGAGGGATAACAGGAGTGACCACTCAATTATGCAAATTTTTATGAATTATGCAAATACTTAGCGATTATGCAAATTTTTTAACTGCCAAAGGCATAGCCTGGGGCTAGCCCTCAGGCTGACGATTTTCAGAAAATCGAAAATTTCAGAAATTTCTGAAAAATAGCCTCAGGCTACGCCCCAGGCATAGCCTTAGGGCACAAAAAATTTGCATATGCAAATTTTTGCATAGCCTGGAGGCGAATATTGTGCAATAAAATGCCCAAGGCGTAGACTTTAAATAACATTTTTTATTGATTATCATTACAGTTTTATTTTGAACAGCCACTGCAGTCGGAACCGCTGGGCCATGACTTTTTTTTTATTTACATCATGTAAGTTGATAGTGTTTTCGATTTTAATATCTTAAAAGTTTGTGTATTCATTTTCTTGTGTAATTGTAAAAGTATATATTACGTATATTACTAAATGTTACTTATGCTAATTTTTATTTTATAATTCTGCATACAGCATTCGTCATTTCAGTTGTTCAAATTGTTCATACGGATATTACATGTAAGTAATGTAAGTATGTCTGTGCGGTATTACAAATGTTACGTTTTATTTATGTGAACTATTATGATATGATTTATTATGAAAGTGAATTGAAGCACTCAGTCGAATGGGATAAGGAAACGATCGAATTTAATAAAAATCGTGGAATTCTCCACTTGTTTTTTATGGTAAAAATTTCTACAAGTAAATCTTTTTATTTTCATTAGAAACATTTAATATATAAAGTTTTAGATGAACGAACAAGAAAAACTCTAATATTCAAAATGGCAGCCATGCAATCTGCATGGTACATGATGCATCTGCATGGTACATGAATGAAGTGCATCATGATCGCACTTCAAGCGGGTAAGTTTAATGCAAATTTTTATACTAAGTAAACGTTTAAATCCTGATGCACCGTTATTCGTCTTCAGT
This sequence comes from Trichinella pseudospiralis, assembly GCA_001447645.1. NCBI lineage: Eukaryota > Metazoa > Nematoda > Enoplea > Trichinellida > Trichinellidae > Trichinella > Trichinella pseudospiralis. The sequence continues at coordinate 104,959 of JYDV01000071.1, read as the reverse complement.
TACTTTTTATAATATGGCTGTTTCATATAATCAGTTTTGTAAATGTTGTATTTTAAGTGTTTTATTCAGATACTACACAACTGCAGGTACTACACAGGTATTTTATTTAGATACAGGTACACGCACTGAAGTATCTTGCTATTCCAGAGATCAAAAATCCTGAAAGTATATATACTTCTCGTAATTTTTCAAGTGCTTTATTTTTTGATTTTCACAGTTTACTCTTAATTTCTGGGTTTTCTAAAATGCAGTTATTTTTAGTTCCGTGACAATTTGTGGTAATGTTTATCTACTCTGTCACTTTCCTGGTATATCAAGTTTGGATGAAGACTTCCTGATAGATGAAGTTTGGAAGACTTCTCCCACCGGTCGAAGGTAATACTGTAGTTGTAGGACTGCACTGCTGCCAACGCCACAGTTTAAGTTGGTACAAAGTCACTTCAAGCAGAGACATCGCTTTAAGCTGCATCCCTAGTTGATGCATCGTAAGTAAGATAAGTACAAGTAAATGACGCAGGCTCTGATAGGGTAAGTATGTAAGGTAAGTAGACAAGATACAGATGAAGCAAATCAAAGAGAAGGGACAAACGCAAGTGAAGGGAAAACAGTGAAATTATAAATATAAGGCAGCCACGGGAGCAATTGAAACGATAAACAATTATGCAAATTTTTGTGAATTATGCAAATACTTAGCGATTATGCAAATTTTTTAACTGCCAAAGGCATAGCCTGGGGCTAGCCCTCAGGCTGACGATTTTCAGAAAATCGAAAATTTCAGAAATTTCTGAAAAATAGCCTCAGGCTACGCCCCAGGCATAGCCTTAGGGCACAAAAAATTTGCATATGCAAATTTTTGCATAGCCTGGAGGCGAATATTGTGCAATAAAATGCCCAGGGCGTAGCCTGGGGGGATATGCAAATTTTTATTTGCCCTGAGGCGT